>JAJONR010003387.1:0-57761 GCA_029582245.1 Solanum etuberosum | reverse complement strand
TCGTCTATGTATACTATGCAGTTTTCTAGTTGATTAAAGTAGTTATCCATAAAGTGTTGGTACCTACCTGGTGCATTTTTATATCCAAATGGTAATACGTTCCATTCGTAAAATCCTTGTGGTACTGTGAATGCTGTTAGTTTTTTAGATTCATCTTCTAATTTTAGGTGATAAAATCCTGATTTACAGTCAAATTTACTAAAGTAGTTGTATCCTTGTATTTGTCTTAGTTTTAGTATTTTATTCGGTATTGGGTAATTGTATGTTTTGATTTTTGCGTTTAGATTTCCTTAAAGTTGTTCAGTTACAGTACTTTTACACGGTTCACAAGGATGGCCCGTCATCCTATCCACGAGTCGTAGGTAGGTCTCGTAGGAGAATCCAAGACATAGAGAAATTCTAGGCGAAAAAGTAGAGATCCACGGCACGTCAATGGACCCACGATCCGTAGGTGGGTCCTATCAGTCGAGGTCCAAAGATCCTCGTCTCTAAACCCATCGACAGCCGACCAGGATGGTCCGTAGGTAGAACCACAGACCGTTGGTCCCCACCATCGATGGTGTCGATAGTTAATTTTATGGGCTTCTTGATCTTTTCCCTAATTGTTTTAATTTAATACCATGTAGTTTTTCCCTCTATTAGAAACCCTATATAAAAGCTTTTACCCCCTAAGTCTCCTAATTGAAGTAATTCACTCAATTCCCAAAAATAAGAACATGTTCATCCTCCTTAAATTATTTCTCTCTCTAGAAGAAGGAGTAAACCTAGGGTTTCAAGGTTCAAGTCTCCAATTCATCAATTGCTTAAGGGATTTGAGAGATACGGTATGGTAGTGTTCATATATGGAGCCCTTTTCTCCATAGAGTCCCCAAATTCCTCAAATTTGAAGTTAGAATTCCCCAATTGAAGTTAGGATTTTCTTCTATGTTATGGGTTCCTTTCTATTTCGATTAAATTAATTGTTTTATGATTTATTAAGCTTGAACTGAGATAATTCAATGATTTTAAGATGAATCCCCATGAATTCATGCATATTCTCATGTTTTCTAAGCTAAGATGATAATGTGGGCTTTTAGCCATGAAAGAAGAAGTTTATGAAGCTATGCATGTTCTTTGTCAAAGTGCTGAAAATGATTTAAGATGCTGTGAGAGTTAAACTTATATGATAACATAATACTCAATGCATGCATATGAAAGGATTTTCTCACATAAGTATTCTTAAGAGTTGAAAGGTTTTCTCAACTAACTTAGAATCAAGTTAAGGAGCTATTCTAAATAAAGTAAGCTTGGATCGGTTAGTTGAATTGCCCCACATGAAAGATAAGTCGAGTAAAGAATTATGCCTACCCCGTGAGATTTACGCTTAGCACCGAGAGGATATTTAGATGGAAGCTATCATGTAGCTTGAGGCCGGGTTTCTAGTCGCAAACTCCTTATCCCATACCTGTGTGCCCCATAGGATGATTGTCTTAGATAGACATTAGCTAGTAGATCCACATAAGCTAGAGTTGAGGTTCTTGTCTTGGCAAGTGAGAACACCCCTTTTCATTGTGTGGAAGACACCGAATTCCATGTTATAGCTCACATAGTCTCTATATCAGTTAAGGCTAATTTCCACAATAAACATGAACTAAGGTTTCTTAAGTAAGTGTTTTTACCAAGTGTTCAAAAGAGAAATTTTACTTGCATTGATCATGTCAATTTTGATCTTTCTTACCCTTTTCTTATTTTTCTGAACTTGATCTTTGCATTAGCATGAAAAGGTCCCTTTTAGCATGATTTCTATCTCTATGCATTACGATCATACTTGGTACATATTTGTACTAACGCATACTCTTGCCTACATTATTTTCTCTAATGTAGGGTCCGACGTTACGGGTTCTCACTCTCATGGCTAGTTGTCACCTTCAACTTTTACTTAGTATTGGTGAGTCCTTATTCCTTTCTATTTCACCCTATGAAATTTTAATTTTTCAATTTATGTTTTCACTACTTTCTGTAATTTGACCTTGAGGAGGCCGATGCCCACATTCACACCATTTTCCATAAAAAAATAGGGAGGGATATCTCCACAAAGAATTTTACAGTCTGTCTTGCGACAACACTCAGGAGTGTGTTTTGCTTCAATCTTTGGAGAAACACCTATAAAATTTAATGTCATAATCTTTAATTAATAGAAAAACATATTTCATACATGAGCACAATAATCTTTTCAAAATTAACTTAGAAAAAATTATAGAGAAGTGTATGATACTCCGTTACTAAAAGATCTAATCAAGTAAAAGACTTACATAGCCATATCATCATAAACATGAGGAAAAAAGTCCACACTTTGAAAGTCATATCTTAATTTTTGTGTCTGCTCAATAAGTCACTTGATGATGATGTTTTGTTTTCTTTGTGTCCTATTTAAAGCATATTTAATTGACTATTTAATATCTATTTAATATATCTTTCTTTTTGGGTCAATTAAATTTAAGTTGACATGATTGGAACATGTTATTTACACATGTAATATGTTCGGATTTTCATTTGACTTAATATGTATGTCATTTTTAAATATGGCACGATCCTATTAACTCTTCTATTTACCTTGTCATGTTCGATCATTTGACACGTGATACCAAACTAGGCCAAATATATTGGGTTATCATTTGAAGCCCAAATAAATGGACTAACCAAGAAAAATAACTCTTAATTAAATGTGAAAATATAAGAAAAATGATTTAATTACACAAAAATTCCTACCATATTAACTAGTTCTCCCTATATTTTGAAATAATTATATATTGTCTCACTAATAAATAATTTGATATAATATTTAAGTAAGATACACCTATATACGTGTATTTTTGTTATCAAATACACTTTGAAATACAGATACATAGGGAGAAAGGTAAGCAAGAGAAGGAGAGAAGCGAGTGAGATAGGAGGAAAGCGAGCAAAAAGTTAGTGTATCTTAGATACATATGAATCAAAATAGATAGTATATGAAATTTAAATACATAAGGAGAGAGACAGGTGAGAGAGAGAGAGGGGCAAGCGAGAGAAGAGAGACATAAATGAGAAAGGGGCAAGCGAGAGAAGAGAGACATAAATGAGAAAGTATGTGTATCCCAGATACATGTGAATCAACTTTGATACATTGTATCTGGAACAAATTGTACCTAATTTTGATCCAATATGTATCTGAGATACATGTATCTAGACGTGCTAGATACATGTATTTCCGGATCGAAATCAGGCACGAATGGTTATTTCATAAACACACGGAAAGACACTTAATTAGGTCCTAAACTAGTGAAATTTGTATTATTTATCCAAAATCTAATCACAATAATGATTAAGACCCTTTATTACGATACACCAAGATATTTTTTTTATTTACCAAACATATTTTATATCATAATATAGCAGAAAAATAAACTTTTGTCTCTTCCACGATATAATTTTAACAAGTGAGAGATAAATATAATTAACTTTAATATGAGAATAAAGGAACAAATATGACAAATTTTCACGCGAGGAAAAGGCCTTATGCCCTTTAGAGATTATGTGGTTTGATCATTTATTTCATAATTTATCTTTATAGATTTATTTCCTTATTAACTAAATTTATTTTTATCTTATAACAAAGTCAAACTAGCATTACATGAAAGAGGAAAAATATAATTAGGTAATATTGCCTTTGACTAATATGATGAAATCACAAAATAAATTTAACCATATCTTGCAAAATTATTATTTGCAATGTATAAATTACTCATCTAGAGAATAAAGTATGACGCAATCAAATAGAGGCTAAATAATTTAAAGTTTATGAATTTTGAATATTTTTCATAAAAAAAATATTTTATTGGGTCCCGAAATAATAATTTTCATGTTAGTTCAACTTCAAAAAAATGAAATATTTTAATGATCAAACGCCCTTCTTTGAAAACAAAAAGAAGGATATGTTTTGTTAAGTACATATAATTTATGTAGCATGCAAATAACATTCTAATCAGAGACTATTTATCAAAATAAAGGTATAGGACATGAAGAAGGAAACAATAAGATTTCCTATTTGGTTAATGCCTTGTTCTAAGTCACATTGAAATAGGAGTTTAATTCCAATTATATATTTTGAAATGAAAAAAACAAAGTATTCTAACTTTTACTATTTCTTTCTATTTCATACCATGAAATTTTAATTCTTTAATTTATGCTTTCACTAGTTTATGCAATTTGACCTTGAAGAGGTTGATGCCCACATTCACACCATACGTCCTCACAATAATAGGGTGGGATATCGCCACAAATGTCTTTACAAATTGGTCTATATTGTGCAATAACATATTTAAGTATAGAAAGCATGGCCACAATTAATTGGTGACAGTTTCATATTATTCATATAAAAAGCACACAATTAATTTGCCATGTAGTTATATGTAATGACCCTCCATGTCATTTATGTGAAAATGCCTTCATTTCATTGTTAAAAGCATTCCTATAGCGACCTGAATCCGTTTATGACTTGTCCAGCCTGACATCTCAGTCACATGGTCGTTCATTTTGTTTATACACAAGTTTATATGTTTTAGAGATTTTGAAACTAGAACGGTTGACTTCGGTCAAATGTTCATGAAAATGGCCTCAAAATACAATTATGATGGTTCCGTTAGTTCCACTACATTAAGCTGAATTTAGCATGACCTTTCGTATGGATCATGGGGCTTCTGGGCTAATTCCAAGCCCCATTGTGAATTTTGGCCAAAAATGGAGTTCAGATGTGGGACCCACTTTTTGTCAAGACAACCTCGATTTGAAGTTTTGACAATGTTGAATTTGGTGGGATAGCATATACACTTGTGTCTAAATAAATGCTGAGCACCCCGTTGGAGAATTTGAGATATGGCCAAACCAGCTAATGTGCATCAGCTGCTGCAACTCAGTAAAAGTTCGTGTTTGCTAGACCTTTTGTCGCATTTGTTAAAGCCTAGTTTGTATAGTCCACGATCCTGTGGCCTTGACATGATTACGAGGGTCTAGCCCCCTTTTCCTTCGCATTCACGGGCTCCCCTTGTCGCGATCGCGATAAGATGCTAACCTGCATTGATGACCTCCGCGATCGCGTGGGTCATTTTATTAGTGGGCCATGATCGTGACCCTTTACGTCACGATAACGATCAGTTAATCTATCTAGTCTATTTAAATAAGACCATATGCGATCAGTTATTATTTTAAAAATTGTTTTGGCGATATCTCCCTCAATTAAGCTTCATTTTGGTTGATTCAAAGTCGTGGACATTTGAAATATTCGTGGCTGAGTTGTTTGGTTTCTGCATGAAGGCCTTCTTTTTGTCATTAAGAACTTTCCCATATTGACCCCAAGTCATTTATGACTTGTTGGAACTTACAGTTAGGTCACCTGTTCGTTCATTTAGTTTTTATGCAAAAAAAATTATGTTTTGGAGCGTTTAAACTATGATAGTTGATTTCAATTAAAAGTTTAGGAAAACAACCTCAGAGTCAAATTTTACAGTTCCATCAGCTCCGGAAGGGTAATATTAGACTAGTGGCATGGTTTACATGGATCTTGATGCTTTCGGTGTAGGTTTATGGAATTAGGCATTTTAGCTTTTACATTTAGGCTGAAGTTTAACCTTGATCAACATTCTTGGTAAATATGCCCAAATGAGAATTCCTTTAGTGCGCTTAGTTTCAAATTGTTGAATTTGGTCTAAAAAAACCCTTCTTGCAGATTCCGAGGCTTCTGGGCTAATTTCAAACCCCTTTGTGGAATTTGGCTTAAAATGGAGTTTAGATGTGGGACCCACTTTTTGTCGAGACTATCTCTAATGGATTTTTGAATGCTTTATTAATTCTGATATATCGAATTTGATTCGGTTACATATCTTGTTTGTGTGCATGTGGTCCCGAAAGAATTCTGAGCACGCCATCGGGCCTTTTGAGGTTGCAAAAACCAACTGATATGCCTCAGCTGGTGCATGCACCAAATGGCGTTCGGGGTCCTGATGCTAGGTTCATGGAGACTAGCGAACCTAGTGGCTGCGTTCGTGGGAGCTATCCATGTTCTCATGGGCCAGCCGTGATAGCGGAATCCTCGTTCTCCCTCAGCCGTATTCGCGGCGGGCCAACTGCGTTAGCAACCTCTTCGTGGAGAAGGAGTTGGTCTGGTCTATTAAATAAGACCACGACCTAATCAACCTGAACTTCAAAAGTTCTAAGTGTGAATTCTCCCTCATTTAACCTCCAAATTCAGTTATTCAAAGTCATGTGGGTTCATGGATAATAATGCTACATGGGTAAGTTACCGGGAAGTGTTGGAGAGCCGTCATTTAACGTAAAACGGTTATTTTCAGAATTGCCTTTGCTTAGTTTGTTCTTTAATGATGACTTTTATTACATGGGTTGGTTTCCATTGTTCTGATCCCCGAATTTTGTTCCATTTAAGAACGAATGTTCGGCATATTGTTTAGGACCCATTGACAAAGTCATTTCCAAACTTTCCAGTGCGGATCCCATGATTCCCATTTTTATTCAAAAATTTGTTCATCCCTATTTTTAGTGAATTTAGTGTCTAAATTACCGTATTTATGTTGTGATTCTAATTTTGATAGCGTGCCAGCTTTTTGAAATAAAAAGGAAAAGTTTAGGAAATATCATTTGGAGCATGTCCGGTTAGTCTAAAGGTAGTCTACGGCTTCCCATTCCTTAGATTGAGCTTCAATGCGCGAAAGCATGTTGATTTAAGTTAATTGGGGGCGGGTACCTAGTTGATCATACTACTCTACATAGAAATCATGTTTTAGGTTTATATTTGGATTTTTGGTATTAAAAGCATGCTTGTTGGGTTATGTGATCAATCTTACCTTGTGGTTAGCCTTTTTTGATGTATTTGTTGTATGTTTGGCGTTAGTCTAGACTTAGACTAGTGCTTGCCATAGACTTGAAATATTTGGAACCTTTAGGGCTTATTTCTACTCTTACATCATTTTAGACGGTTTATATCCCTCTAGTGTGATGTAGGAAACTAAGGCCTGATAGAATAAGCCTTAGATTAGGCATAAACTCAGCTTTGACGACCTTCTATCCACTCTCCCTCTTTCTACATCCTGTATGCAACATTTGAAATTTATGGCTTCATTAGGTGACTAGGGAGTACAGTTGGTTCGAGCTTGGATTGTTGTATTAATTACTTGGGGTGGATGTCGTTCGACGGCTATTATTTTATGATGGTTTGACATGAGATGCTCTGACAGCCCTTTCTAGTTACATAGTCAAAGTTTGGTCATACTATTCATTATCCTCTACATAGTTGATTACTTCTTGTCATAGATTCAAGTTCTTCTCACGATACTCTATATCCCTTTACGGAGGTGATACATATTGGCTACGGCCTATGTACCCATTGGAGACCATCCGCGGTTCAAGGTTTAGGCTCTGCACTCCTTAGCTTTGGGCATAAACTATTGGTTACTTGGAGGTTATTCGTGGTTAGTGGTCAGGTCTATGCCTTCCCTGGAATTTGACTAACAATATTTTATTCTTAGTAGATTTAGCTATTCTTTGTACCTATCAGGCTTATGGGGGCTCGTTTGAGTTATACTTAAAGTTGCACACAAGTGTACCTTCTGTCTTATGGGATCACGTTAGGTTTAGTTTAGTTGTACGTAGTTCTTATCTATCTTAGCAACTCATGTGCATTTCTTTTAAATGTCGCTTTGATCTTTGTTTGAGTCTAGATTCTATCATTTCATTTTTTTTAATTTTCCCGCTCAATCGGCCTATGATGCCTACTGAGTACTTGTTATTTTGGTACTCTTACTAGACTCTACATCTAATTCCTGATACAGGTCCGAGCACTAGCTACCATCGTTGATTACTCGAGCATGTTGCAGCTGGATCGAAGGCGATGGTGAGCACTTGGCACCCTGGACTTACTGATAATACTCAAACTACTCTAAAACAATTAAAAGAATAAGCCGTTGTTAGCAATAAAAATACCCAACAAGAAAGTTTAAGTGAAATCCCACAAGGAGTGATATAATGTAAGGAATTCAATTAGGAAATTAAGAATGCAAATCGATTCATTGTAATAATTAGAACAAATGGGTGGATGATTCTACCAAATTTACCGAAAGAGTTTTGGTATCAATTATCACAATTAAACTAGAATCAGAGTTTCAAACAAGTAAGAGACAATCTAGGGGTGTGGGGATTGGTATCGATGTCAAATAGAGGTATAAGTGCTTGTTCAAAATTCTAAACAATCATGGATAGGCTGGGTAACCTTCAATAACATTGATCTTCTTTCTATCTGAAAGCATCATATCATAGAATCACCTTTCTCCCTCATCTATGTTAATTGCAAATAAACCCAATACCTTACTAAAATCTCTCTTTCGAGCAGATTTGGCAACTAAAATTGAACCACAATTTCTCTTTCGAGCATACTACATAAATCAAATCTTAATTGCAGGCAATAAGTTGTTTACCTACTTCAGTTAATCTCTTTCAAGCATCAATCGAAGATCTAGACTAGGATTAAGTTTGCAAACTTAAACCATATATTAACTCCATGCTAAGTAGTTTAAATCCATGAATGTACAAAAGTAAAACAGAGTAAGACACAAGACCCACTAAGTTAAATCAAGACCCAACCCCATAGTCACACCCCTAAAATTGGGGTTTTAGCCAAGCATCATAAAAAGAAAATAAAGTATACCAATTATGTTTACAACTATTGGAGAGTTTAATTAGAGAAATAATCTTCAACACCAACTTTGATTTGAACCCTCAAGTGGCAATTACAGGATTGTTCAAAAATCCCAAAAACTAAGAGGTCTATTTTTCAATGGGAAAATGTTCTCAAGCTAAATTTCAAAAACAAAAGAATCATTCAGGATCTCATTCATTTTATCATCAATTTTCCTTCTCCTTTGGAATAATTATAATTTCCCAAAAATTAGACCAAAATTCCATGTGTGACTTGTTCGGAAACTGATGAGTCGGGGATTTCGACTCATTTAGGGCTTAATATTCAAGGAATTAGTGTCCTCAATGCCTATTTTATGCTCATAACTGATGTTAAAATGTCAATTTGCAGCTATGAAGGCAAAAGAACAAGGCAAGGACATTATGAGGCAAAAAGGAGCGAAAAAGCTAAAAAAGTTGAAGGAAAGCAAATATGGTACTCGCCAAAGCCACTCAGCGACTCGCCAAGTGGACCTTCAGCTCGCCCAAAGTTCCAATGTGCCAGCCCCTGGACAAGGCAAACTTGACGAGAAAACTGGTGGTTCAATGATGCGCCGAACTGATCGGTGAGGCAGATTTCAATCGCCTAGAGTTACAAAATGATTTTGATGAAAAAGGCATGCCAAAAAGGTGAGAAGAGGAGAACTCAGTGCATCACTGACCAGATCGACGAGCCCGACTTATTTCATCGAGTGGACTCCATGGTCAAATTCTGGGAACGTATAAATGCAATTTTGAATAGAAGAAAAGGAGTTCTCACATTGTCCACTTCTGAATTATTGATCTTTAATATTTTAAAACATTATTTTTACACTTTTGAGTAGAGATTTAGGGTTTGTGAGATTTTTAGATTCAAATTTGAGTATTTGGAGACTTGTAGATTGTTCTCCAATCTGATAGAAAACTTTGTTGGTAACGATTTCTTGTTCTTTATTATGTTTGGCTAAAACCCCAATTCTTAGGGGTGTGATTATGTAGTTGCATGCATCAATTAGCAAATGGGTTTTGTTATTTACTGATTTTATTGTTGATTTGAAGTGGGTTCAATTAATAGTTTGTGTTTTAATTGAGGAATTGTAGTTGCAAATGCAATTCTAGCTTTGTACTCTACACTTGATTGAGAAAGAAGTGTTAGAGTTAAATAATTAGCTGACGATTGTACTGATTATGTTGTTACGGATTTAGCTTGAGAAAGTTGGTCAGAATGCAATCTTACAAATCTAGATTGAAGTAAAGTAGATTGATTAAGGTAATGGGTTGTTAGTCTGTGTTGTGCTTGTTGAGGTTCGAAAGAACTCACTCGATTCGCAATAGTTGATTGGGAAATGACTATTGCACCCAAAACCTAGCCTACCCATTGAGATTCAATGACTTTTAGTACATAGTATTCACCCATTGCGCGAAATTAGCATTCAATTTATCACACTCCCAAGAAACCTTCCCTATTTGTTTATTTCTGGTTTTAGTAGTTGTAATTTGGTTACCCAACCCCCCCCACCCCCCATTTAACATTAATTGTGAAAACCTTGTCATTTACTTTGTTGTTGTGAAATGTCTACATCTAAAAATGATTAGAACACCATTTTACTTCTTAATCAAATTATGTATCGTATCACTCCCTGTGGGATCGACCCCAACTCTTAGTTGGGTTTATACTTGTTAGTGACTGCCTACACTTAGAATCAGATGAAGTGTAGTTGAGCGTTGGTGATTTTTTTCTGCAAAAAATTGTTTAAGTTTGACTTTTCACTAACCCTCTACAACTGTGTTTGTTCAATTTGTTTTTTCTTGCATATATGGCTAGGCCCAAGGTACCTGGAAGAAATCAACCAGCTCGGAAGAAGGAAAAGGGATGGTCATTGTTATAGAGGTTGCACCTCCAAGAGAAACTCGACCTAAACTCCCTCTAATAGGGGGAAAAAGCACATGCAAAGGGAAACAACCTACGGAGCGGAGTTCGAGTGGCTACAGCTCCGATAACTTGGGTATCAACTCCACCCACCTCACCACCTCTGAGTCTGACCGTGAGGAAAATTCTAGGTCTAGATCGCCGGTCTACGAGTCCGAGCCTGCAGATGATCAACTACTCAAGAGAAGACAGGCTGAATTGTGCTCCATAGCGCTGCATGATCTGGCTACACTCCTAGTACTCTCAACTCCTCCTCCACCTCCAACATAGGCAGCTCAGCAGGCACCACAAGTGCCCCCCGGTACAAGCACCACTACCACGTTCGATGAACAGATTTAAGGCGGTCGGATTAAGAATGATTCTAGAAGAGAAGTGGTTGTCTACTGATGGGGTAGTGGACATGTATCCAGCTGTGTGGGACACAATTCAGTTACACAAATTTGAGAGATTCACACAGCCATGAGGCCCTTATATACCTTCTTGGGTCCGGCAGTTCTATGAGGAGTACAGGAAGCTAGTCCTGAAAGGCAAGAAGAAGGGATGTTCATTTGTACCTGTTGATCATGTGGTGGTGCTAGGTAAAAAGGTAAAGTGCAGCAGTTCAGACATAAATGAGGCATTGGGGTGCACAGTACAAATAATCTATTTCTTAGCAGACAGGATTCGGAAGAAGACCCTCGACAATCTTAAGGGGTGGTTAGCCCCCTTGATTTATGATATTATACCTCTGTGGATTGAGACAGGGTTCCAGATTGAGAAGAAGGACCTGAATGTAGCTGCGAGGTACTGGTTCGGGTTTATTAGCAGCACACTCATGCCGTTGCAGAATGAGTCCATCCTCCGGCAACCAAAGGAAGCTCTATTGGGATCTATCATTGATCAGGATAGATTGAATCTAGGGATGATTATTGAGCAACAGATGGCCATGAGGTCCAAGCAGAGTAAGACTTTTCTACCATTCCCAATGCTTATCATAGAGTAGTGCCGGCGAGCTAGAGTGCCCTTTTTGCAAAAGAAGGATGTGGAAGTGGCTCCCACTTTCTCTACTGACATTCGGAGGATTGAGGCCGAGTACACTAGGAATGAGGCTGAGTGCAGCAGAGCAGCACTACTGGACACATCTCCGACTGTTGATATAGATATGTTGGAGGCAGAAACTGCTCCATCCACTCAGGCTGGCAAGCTTTCAGGTACACCTAGCTCATCTGCCCCTACTATTTCTGCTGCTGCTGCTGCTATCCGACCACTGTTGACACTGGCGATGCAATATAAGATTGTCTATCTAGCCCAATCGGCTGATGTACGTGCTTCCCGAGTTGAAGCGATTGTCCCAGGACTGATTGAGCGAGCCATTGTTGATGCCCTTGCTCCCATCCGAGCTGAGTTACGAGAAAAGTGAGAGTTGATTACTGCTCATGGCCTAGCGTTGAACGCCCTCTTTGTGTGAGTTGAGGCATGTGAGCAGGGAGGTCGACAGTCAAAGGATGTGACATCTTTGAGGGCCGATATTTCTGGATTGAGGCGTGATGTGGATGAGCTCAAATCCACTAATTTATCTATATTTTTCGGCACTGTGGACCTTCCTGAGGTTCCAAGTTTAGATATTCCAACTATTTTTGAGCTCTCTCCGGCCTTTCTGACTGGAGATGTTGTTTTAGCTGATGAGGGTGATGATTCAAACACTCCTGAGATAGATGAGGAGGAGCTTGGGACCCAGAATGCTGCAGTTTATGATGAGCAGGAGGAATTGGATGGTGCGATGGTGCAGGTGGCGATGGAGACCTCACTTTAGGATACCTTGATGATTGGATCTAGTGGAGCATGTCCTACTCTTGGAGGAGAGCCAGGCACTGATGCCCCGATTCAGACAACTCTTGATGGACAACATTCACCTCAGGCTTAACCTGATAAGGGGATCTTCACTCTATTCCAGTTTTATTTAGTTTTACATTGGTTTTATATTGAGGACACTATTTGTTTGGGGGGGGCGGGAGGGGCTATCTTCTTTGTTTGTATTTATTCTATTTTGGATGATTGTTTTTCTGTTTCGAATTATTATTTTGCTATTTTTAGTTGTGCCCCAAACTTTCCACCTATGTAGGCAAAATTGAATGTTGGTTTTTTATCCTATTTATCTATTCCCGGTTTCTTAATGTGTGAATGTTGAGGTTGTTCTCTTGCATATTTGAGTATCAGTTGTGATCAATATCAATGACTTGAATAATGCTCTTGATTGAACAACATGTTTGCACAAGTCCAATGAGGTAAATTTGAGTTGCATAAGTCATGTGGGAACTCTTAGCATCTCATTGTGAGTAGTCGATTGTTAAAGTGAGTCTTGTGATGATCGTTGCATACGAGCTCAATTTGTAGAGTCATGATCGATTATCTTTGTGCTTGAAAGTACTTAGGGTGGATTGTGAAAAGCAAAAGAGTCTAATAAAAGGAGAAGAAGTGAAATGCAAGCTATGCTTCATGTAGGTAGAAGTCACTAAGCCAAAACAATCATACCTTTACCCTCAGCCCCGTTACAAGTCTTGAAAGACCTTGGTGATCTTGATTGAGCCGAATGACATGTTGATTGGAAAATACGGGCAATCATATGGCTCGAATCATGCATGTGTTAATCTTTGAGAGTGTGAGAGTTGATTTTGATTCTTTAATTCCTAAATTTTTGATGAGCTTTGTATGGGCATTGCATCATTTTTGATGTGAGGACATTCGAATACTTTTGTTGAACTTGAATTTCCTTTTGAGGCAAACATTGTGAGCTTGACTTCTATTTGATGATGACTAGTCATAGTTTGAAACTTTTAGTGCACAATCCAGCATTGCGTGGGTAGATTAATCCTCGTGTGCATTCATGTTGATTCTCAAGTAGCACTATTTATAGATATCCCTGTTAACCTGATTGATCTTCTATTTTACTTGAGGACAAGCAAAAGTTTAAGTTAGGGGTGTTGATAAGTCGTGGATTTCGACTCATTTAGGGCTTAATATTCAAGGAATTAGTGTCCTCAATGCCTATTTTATGCTCTTAATAGATATTAAAATGTTAATTTGCAATAATGAAGGCAAAGAGCAAGGCAAGGACATTATGAGGCAAAAAGGAGCATAAAACCTGAAAAAGTTGAAGGAAAGGAAATCTGGTACTCGCCAAAGTCACTTGGCGAGTCACCGAGTGGACCTTCAGCTCACCCAAAGTTCCAGAGTGCACCCTTGGACAAGACCAACTTGGCGAGAAAACTGGTGGTTCGGCGACGCGCCGAAATGATCGGCGAGGTAGATTTCAATCGCCTAAAGTTATAGAACAATTTTGATGAAAAAGGCATGCCAAAAAGGCGAGAAGAGGAGCACTCGGTGAATCACCGACCAGTTCGGCGAGCCCGATTATTTCGCCGAGTGGACTCAGTGCTAAAATTCTGGGAAAGTATAAATACAATTTTTTAAAGAAGAAAAAGGAGTTCCCACATTGTCCACTTCTGGGTTTTTGATCTTTAACATTCTAAAACATTGTTTTTACACTTTTGAGTAGAGCTTTAGGGTTCGTGAGATATTTAGCTTCAAATTTGAGCATTTAGAGACTTGTGGATTGTTGCACAATCTGTTGGAAAACTTCGTTGGTAACGATTTTTCATTCTTTGTTATATTTGGCTAAAACACCCATTCTTAGGGGTGTGATTTGGTAGTTGAATGCATTAATTAGCTAATGGGTGTTGTGATTTAGTGATTTTATTGTTGATTTGAAGTGGGTTCAATTAATAGTTTGTGTTTTAATTGAGGAATTGTAGTTGCAAATACAATTCTAGCTTAGTACTCTATACTTGCTTGAGAAAGGAGTGTTAGAGTTAAATTATTAGTTGATGATTGTACTGATTTTTTTGTTACGAATTTAGCTTGAGAAATTGGGTCTGAATGTAATCTTACAAATCTAGCTTGAAAAAAAGTAGATTTATTAAGGTAATGGGTTGTTAATCTGTGTTGTGCTTGTTTAGGTTTGAAAGAACTCACTTGATTCACAATAGTTGATTGAGAAATGGCTTTTGCACCCAAAAGCTAGCCTACTCACTGAGATTCAACGACTTTTAGTAAATAGTAATCACCCATTACGCGAAATTAGCATTCAATTTATCACACTAACAAGGAAGCCTTCTCTATTTGTTTACTTCCGGTTTTAGTAGTGGTAATTTGGTTACCCAAATCCCCCCTCCCCATTTGACATTAATTTTCAAAACCTTGTCATTTACTTTATTGTTGCGAAAAGTCTACATCTACGAATGATTAGAACACCATTTTACTTCTTAATCAAATTCTGTATCGTATCACTACATGTGGGATCGACCCCAACTCTTAATTGGGTTTATACTTGTTAGCGACCGCATCCACTTAGAATCGGATGCAGTGTAGTTGAGCATTATCAGGGACATTAATGAGGCTCGCCTAGGACGTTCGGTAGTTTATCATTTGCTCTTTCGTTTGCCCTTTCTTTGCCTCATGCTTGAGGTGTTTGAACCTCATGTTGTGAATATTATCAAGTTAGCCTTTCACATTCGGTGAATCGCTGATTAACACCATGTTCACCCATTCAACCTTCATTTTCACTCAGAAGTTTGTCACATTAGGCGATGGAACTCCTAGCTTGCTCAATGACTTCGGAGGATCGTCGTTTCAAATTTAGTTCGCCGACTTGCCTTGAATATTTTTCATTATGAACACTGTCACTATAGGTGAGGTATGACTTATTGGCATATCGGCCCTTTTGGTTCGGTGAATCTCAACGGGGATTTTACACTCTTTTCAATATTTTTGGCCACTTTTTCATAGATTTATCCTTTAGCCTTCATAGATGCAAAACATCAAAATATCATCAGAACAGGAAATAAATATGCATTGAGGACACTTGTAGATGAACTAAAAATGCCTCAAATGAGTGGAATTCTACAACTCATCAACACCCCAACTTAAACTTTTGTTTGTCCTTAAGTAAATTAAGAACACAATTAGTTCAACAAGGGTGTCTACAACAATTCTCAATTGGGAGTTAACATGAAAGTCTCCTCAAAAGAATACTATCAAATATATGCAATAACTCAATCATGGTCAAAAAGCTTCAAATGCTGACTATCTGGTATCAACACAAGCTCAAGCTCACTAATGGTCCCTTATAATGTAAAACTCTACTTCAACAAAAGCATTCAAGTTCCATCAAAACAAAAATGATTCCACGCTCTCACAAAGCACCTCCACAAAGAAGTTAGGAATCAATAAAACTCTCACTCTCCAAAATAAAAATACATTCAAGCTTCTTCCCATAGGTTTGCCCATATTTTCCAATCATCACACAACCTAGTTTACCCAAAATCTCAAGGATCTTTTCAGGCTCGTAACGGGTCTAAGGGTAACTGTATAGTCAATTTATCTCAATGACATCGCCTTTTCAAAGTATTATTGTACCCATATTCAGGAGCACAATCCAACAATGTTGCCTTAATTTAAGGTCCCTCTGCTCATGATGTATTGAAGAATCACGTGATCAGTGTAGATCTAGAACAGAACACAATATAGGTAGTGCTTCCAGATATTAAGCACAAAAACTACCACTACCAACTCCAAGTCATGAGTAGGGTACTTGCACTCATGCATCTTAAGTTGCCTTGACGCATGAGCAATATCCCAGCCACACTATATAAATACACAACCCAAAATAATGTTGGATGCGTCACAATACACCATAAATCCCTCATCCTCAATTGGTAGAGTCAATATAGAAGTAGTAGTCAGCAACTTCTTGAGCATCCGAAATCTCAAATCACAATCCTCAGACCATTCAAAGGGAACATCAAAGCGAGTCAACTAGGTCAAAAGTGCTATAATAGTGGAGAAGCTCTCCACAAACCTTTTGTAGTTGCATGCTAATCTGATGAAGCTCTGAACCTCAATAATCAAAGTGGGCCTAGCCCAATCACGAATAGCCACAATATTTGCTAGATCTACCATGACTCTATCCTTGGACACAACATCCCCCAAGAATGCTACAAACTCAAGCCAAAACTAACACTTTGAGAAATTGGAAAAAAGTTGATGTTGTCTCAAAGTCTGGAGCACAGTCCTCAAATGCGGCTCATGATCACTCCTGCTTTGTAAGTATACAAAAAAGTTATCTATGAACATAATGTTGAACAAATCATGATAAGGCCTGAACACCCAGTAAGTCCATGAAGGCGGTAGGGAATTTAACCAATCCAAATGATATTACTAGGAACTCATAGTGGCCATATCGAGTCCTAAATATTGTCTTAGGGATATTCCCTTCCCTAATCCTCAACTGATGGTAACCCAGATCAATCTTCAATAACACTTTGGAAACCTAAAGTTTGTCAAACAGATAATCAATCCTAGGTATGGGGTGATCGTGTCATCCATGCTACAAGCCTACAATGATTGTTTCAAAGCAGATGGAATCATCACAATTAGATTCTGAGGTCATATTCTTGAACTTTTGATCAAAACTGAACGTTCAAGGTTCAAAATCTTGAAAATACTAAAGCTAGCATAAAAACCAAACAAATGACCGGGTGACCAAACTTTCACTCCCAGTAAGTCATAAATGACTTGGGGTTGATATAGGAATGATTTAAATGACAAATAGGAGGAATAATTAGATAAATAACTTGGATGTCATTATAATTCTAAAGAGCATGGATGAAAGAAACTTGGAAACAATTTTATTGCGAAAGCACTTTAACTGGCGATTTTATGCAGAAGATAATTTGAACTTGGAATTTGAGAAGACCAAAGAAGTAGAATGAAAAATAAATTGTCATTTACAATTAGCAGGAGTAGGTGGCTAGGATTGATCCAAAGATGCGGGAATACATGTTGTAACCTTTTGTTCCTTCTTTTTTAAGTTTCTACATAAACAATGCCAACAAATAATGAAAAGTGCAGCTATTTGTAACACCTCAGAAATAGGTAATTGAGTTGAAAAGGAAACGTTTCTGAAAATTAATCTGGTGTAGTTGTTACGAGCAAACCTGTAACACCTCAGAATTTGGAAAAGAAACGAAAGGGATTTTTTGGCTGCAGGCTATGTCTACGAGTCCCCGTCTACGGATCGTAGAAGTTTCTACGGGCCATAGAAGGCATCTGTAGAATAGGGAAAAAATTTTGAAAAGTAAAGTCCCAATACCTCTTTTACAGTTTACCAAGATAGCCCGTCAGTCTTTATACAAGTTGTAGATATGTTTCGTAGGTATGCCTAAGACTTAGTGATATTTTAAGGGGTTAAGTTGGTTTCTATGGTTTGTGTCTACACACCGTAGGAAGGACTATGAGCCATAGACAAGATTCATTGAAAGTAGGTCCAAAAGGCTTTAGAACTTTTCTACCGTTGACCAGTACGGTCTGTAAGAAGTTCTACGAACTGTAGGTCCAAACCGTAGAAGGGCTTCGATAGTTATTTTAAGGGGCTTTGAAGTCTTTTTCCTAATTGTTTTAAATCAAAACTATTTCATTTTGTCTTCTACCCTAAGCCCTATATAATTCTTTTAAGCCCTAAACCTACCCACTTCAACCCAATTCTCCTAATTTCCCAAAAAACCTAACAAAATACATCCTCCTCAAATTCTCTCAAGTCTATGGAAGGAGAAGAAGCTAGGGTTAATTCAAGTTCATCAATCCTCCATTCTTTTTAGGCTTTAAGCATAAAGGTATGTGGGTATTCACCTATGGAGTCCATTCCTCCATGGGGTCTCCAAGGTTTCTAATTTCTCAATTCAATTTCGATTGATTAAGTTAGGGTTACAATTCAATCTTTATGGGTTTTACATAATTATGATTTATTATTGTTTATTAAGTCTTCTAATGCATGCTTTAATGTTAATACATGATATTTAGTTGAAATTATGTTGAGCCATGCATAATATATGATTTTAAACTATGAATCGTTGATGAACCCATGAACCTGTGAACTATGAGTTTATGAAGATATGCATGTTTTTATGAAATTATTAGAAACAATTTGGGGATGCCTTTAAAGGAAAGTATCAATGTTATTGTGAAAGGTTTTCTCACATGCTCTTATGATCATAATTGTGAAAGGTATATCTCACTTATGGATTGACATTGCTGAAAGGTTTTCTCATCTATGTTAAAAAAAAATTAAGGAGCTATTCCATGTTTTGATGTTGAAAGCTGTGGATTGGCACTGATCATTGCCTTTCCTATGTTATATTGATATTTGAGTTTTATCTATTCCGTTGGGATTTAGACTTAGCACAGAGAGGGCTTTGAGGTGGAGGCTCAATTAGGGTAGTCTCTAGTAGCAACCTCTAGTCCCAAACTACATGCCCTCGTAGGATATGTCTTATATGACCTAGCTAGTGGATCCACTATAGTTAAAGATGATATGTAAGGATTCCTACTTGGAAAGTAGATTCCCCTTCTTTTGGTATGAAGGACATACTGAATCGCATGATATTATTGTCGGTTAATGCTAAGATCCCATGAAATTAGTATGTTTTTTCAAGCTTTTCTTATGTTCTTTATGTTAATGTATTTGACCATATTTCATGATTTACATGTCCTGTAAGCTTTTAAATATTCAATATTGGTCATGCCTTAAGCGTTTTGAGTTATTCATGCTATCATGTCTATTTTATGCATATTTCCCCCATACTTAGTACATTCCATGTACTAATTCATACTTGTACATACATTATTTCACTTAAATAGGGTCTGACGCTCCTACCTTTCATACTCGTTGCTAGTTGATTCTTTTGGCATTTAAGATTGGTGAGTCCTCATATTCTGAGGATCGAGATACTTTTATAGCTTTATGTCATTTCCATTGTCAGACTTTGTATGTCATGTATGGGTTACGTCCCAATCACTTTCCTTATGATGTATTAGATGACTTATTGAGACTTATGTTACACTTCTTCTTTGTCAAAACTCTTTGAAATATGAAATGCTATCTTTTACATTATTTATTTCTATTCTTGTATGATGTATGCTAAGTGGCATCTGTATGGCCTCTCGGGGTTCTAAATGTTACGTTATACCTAGTGTATACTTTGGATTAAGACAAACTTTGTATTCAGAGCACAAGGTTTAGAAAGGTCCTAGGATGTCTCATATTCAATGTCAAGTAGAGTCTTGTTCATGAGTATGAAGCGCGCCACACTTATGAACAAGAATTTATAAGAAGTTTAGGAAATTTCACTTCTTTCGTCACCCTAAAGTCATGCGATAGAGTTTAACTCTATATATCACTCTTCTAATCCTTATCCTATGCTTTTCAGGACATGGTCCCTCAAAGAGCATATCTGAGATGGAGTGCAAATGAGAATGCGGAATAAGAACTCATGAAGCTCCACAAGTTCCAGCCGACCCTTTGGCTGAACAAGTGTCTAATATTGAGTTTTGACATGCTTTTCAGGTGTTGGCTCAAGACAGTATGGCTCAAGCCAATAGGGAGGTTGTGGTCCCTGTGAACCCAATGTGAGTATGGTAGCAACTAGAGTGAGGGACTTCACTGGAATGAATACCTCGGATATTTATGGTTCCAATGTTGAGAAAGATCCTCAAGAGTTCATTGATGAGGTGTATAAGATTTTGATGATCATGGGCGTGACGCCAGTGGAAAAGGTCGAATTGGCCCCTTATCAACTTATGGGTGTTGCTCATGTTTTATTCAACTAATGGAAGGAACAGAGGTCAGTTTATGTGGGTCCTCTTGATTGGGAAAAGTTTAAGGTTGCCTTCCTAGATAGGT
This sequence comes from Solanum etuberosum, assembly GCA_029582245.1. Taxonomy (NCBI): domain Eukaryota; kingdom Viridiplantae; phylum Streptophyta; class Magnoliopsida; order Solanales; family Solanaceae; genus Solanum; species Solanum etuberosum. The sequence goes on along the minus strand of JAJONR010003387.1, from coordinate 37,317 downwards.
TCTTTCCCCTTGAGACAAGGGAGGAAAAGGTACTTGAATGCATTAACCTTCATCAAGTAAATATGAGTGTGAAGGAGTATTCCTTGAAGTTCACACAGTTGTCTAGGTATGCTCCTACTATGGTTGTCGATCCTAGGGTAAAGATGAGCATGTTTGTTTTGGGAGTATCCGAAATGGTGGTTAAGGAATGTCGTACCGCCATGCTCATCAAGGAAATGAACATTTCTCATCTAATGATTCATGCTCAAAATATTTAAGAGGATAAAATTAAGTAAAGGTCTAGGAAGGTAAAGAGGGCAAAGACCGGTGATGATGACTTTTCATATTTGAGGTCTGGTGGACATGCTCGTTCTAGGTTCTGACAAAGGTTTTCCGATCAAGGTTCCTCCAATGCTCCGGCTCCTAAGTTCAACAAAGATAGGGTGTCTAACCCTAAGCCTCAATGAGGAAATAGTGGTGTAAATGGATCTTAGGTTCCCATATGCCAAAACTCTTGAAAGAGTCACTGAAGAAAATGCTTGATGGGCACAAATAATTGTTTTGGTTGTGGCAAAAGTGGTCACCGCTTGAGAAATTGTCCATCTAGACCTTATAAGGGAAAGGATGGCAGGCAGACTCCACCTAGTGGTTTGGGCTCAAGTGCTCCAAAGCAAAACCAATTCTATGCACTTCAAACTTTTCATGAGCAAGAGGGTTATCCCAATTTTGTTTCTGGTAGTTGAAAGTCTTTCATCTTGATTTTTATGCTTTGCTTGATCCCGGTGATACCTTGTCTTTTTGACGCCATATGTGTCTATGAGGTTTGATGTTCTTCTCGATGTGTTGTTACACCTTTTTTCTTTCTCTACCCCTATTGGTGAATCAATAATTGCTAAGAGAGTCTATAGACATTGTCCCATCTCTTTATCCCATAAAGTTATTCATACTGAACTTGTAGAGCTTGATATGTTAGATTTTGATGTTATTCTTGGTATGGATTGGATCCATTATTGTTATGCTTCTAGTGATTGTAGAACCCGAGTGGTCAAGTTTCAATTTCCAAATGAACCCACCCTAGAGTGGAAAGGGGGAAATTTTATGCCTAAGGGTCAGTTTGTTTCTTGTCTTAAAGCTATAAATATTATTTCTAAGGGTGTCATACACCATCTTGTTCGGGTTAGGGATATTGACCCCGCAACCCTACTCTTGAGTAGGTCCCCATTGTAAATGAGCCTTCAGAAGTGTTTCCTGATGATTTACCCAATGTTCCTCCCAAAGGGGGAATAGACTTTGGTATTGATCTTCTGCCAGATAAACAACCTATCTCTATTCCTCTTTACCGTATGGCTCCAATAAAACTTAAGGAATTGTAGAGCAATTGAAGGATTTGTTTGATAAGGGTTTCACCCGACCGAGTATCTCAACACGGGGTGCTCCAATTTTGTTTATTCGTAAGAAAGAGAGTTCACTTCACATGTGTATTGACTACCGACAATTGAAAAAGGTTACCATTGAGAATAAGTATCCTCTTTCAAGGATAGATGATTTGTTTGATCAACTCCAAGGGGCGAGTTACTTCTCTAAGGTCCACCTCCGGTTGGATTATCACTAATTGAGGGTGAAGGAAGATGACATTCTAAAGATGGCTTTTCAAGCTTGGTATAGTCATTATGTGTTTTGGTGATATCGTTTGGTTTGACTAATGCTCCGACCACATTCATGGACTTAATGAATAGGGTGTTTATACAATATCTTGATATGTTTGTGATTGTGTTTATCGATGACATCTTGATTTACTCAAAAAGTGAGCATGAGCATGCCGATCATTTGAGGATTGTGTTGAAAGTCCTCAAGGACAAACAACTCTTTGCAAAGTTTAGTAAATGCGAGTTTATGTTGAGATCCGTGGGATTTCTTTGTCACATTATTTTTGGTAGGGGTATTGAGGTAGATACTAAGAAGACGGATGCGGTTAGGAGTTGGCCTAGACCTCTATTCCCTATGGATATAAGAAGTTTTTTGGGTTTTGATGGATATTATAGAAGGTTTGTGGAAAGGTTTTCTTTGATCTCCTCTCCATTGATGGCATTTACCCAAAAGAAAGTTAAGATCTTATGGTCAGAAGTTTGTGAGAAGAGTTTCCAAGAATTGAAAGATAGACTTACCTCCACTCCAGTGTTGACTTTATAAGAAGGGTTCGATGGGTTTGTGGTTTATTGTGATGATTTAAGGATAGGATTAGGGTGTGTGCTTATAAAAAATAGGAAGGTTATTGATTATGCTTCAAGGCAACTTAAGATCCAAGAGGGGCAGTAGTGTTTACCTTAAAGATTTGGAGACATTATTATATGGTGTCCATGTTTATGTTTTTATCAACCACAAGATTTTGCAATATCTGTTCAAGCAAAAGGATCTAAATCTTCGCCAAAGGAGGTGCTTGATTTGCTAAATGATTACGACATGAGTGTTCTCTTTCACCTTGGTGGTAAGGTGAATGTGGTGGCGGATTCTCTCAGTCAATTATCAATAGGTAGTGTTGCTCATTTTGAGGAAGAAGAGAAGCAGTTGGTTCGTGATGTTCATAAATTGGCCCGATTGGGTATTTGGTTGGTTGATTCTAATGAAGGTGATGTTATGGTTCATAATGATTTCGAAACATCTTTTTTGTTAGATGTGAAAGCCAAGCAAGGTCTTGATCCGATTTTTGTTGACCTAAAGGAAGTGGTGCTTTAAAAGTCCATAGAGGCTTTCTCCCACGGGGAAGATGGTGTACTACGATATCAAGGTGAGTTATGTGTTCCCAATGTTGATGATTTGTGGAGAATTTTTTTTTAAGCCCATAGTTCTTAATATTCTATTCACCCAGGAGCCACCAGGATGTACCATGACTTGCTGGAGGTGTATTGATGGAATAGGATGAAGAAGGATATTGCGAAACTTGTGGCTAAGTGTCCTAATTGTTAACAAGTGAACGTTGAGCATCAAAAGGTGAGAGGTTTGTCTCAAGATATTACAATTCCTACTTGGAAGTGGGAAGATTTGAATATGGACTTCATTGTTGGTTTACCCCGCACCCAACAGCAACATGATTCGATTTGGGTCATTGTTGATCGTATGGTGAAGTCGACTTATTTCATTCCCATCCAGGTTTATTTTTCGTTGGAGGATTATGCTAAGTTGTATCTAAGGAAAATGGTTAGGTTGAATAGAGTTCCCCTATCCATGCTCTCCAATCGTGGTACCCAATTCACTTCTCAATTTTAGAAGTCATTCCAAAAAGGGCTTGGTACTCATGTCAAGCTTAGTATGTCCATTCATCCTCAAACCAATGGGCAAGCGCAGCGTACTATCCAAACTTTGGAAGATATGTTAAGAGCTTGTGTGATTGACCTCAAGGGTAATTGGGATGATCATTTGCCTTTGATTGAGTTTGCTTATAATAATAGTTATCATTAAAGCTTTAGTGTTGCTCCATTTGAGGCTCTTTACAGTAGGAGGTGTAGATCTCCTATAGGTTGGTTTTAGGTTTGTGAGATTTATTTGATAGGTCTCGAGAGTTAGTACATGACTCTATGTAGCAGGTTAGACTCATTAGAGAAAGGTTGAAAATGGCTCAAAGTCGACAAAAGTCCTATGCCGATGTTTGAAGGAGATATCTTGAGTTTGATGTAGATTATTGGGTCTAATTTTAAATTTTGCCCATGAAGGGTGTGATGATATTTGGGAATAAAGGGAAGCTTACTCCACGTTATGTGGGCCCATTGTTATGAACTTGATTTGCCTAATGGCTTAGCATCAGTGCATCCGGTTTTCCATGTCTCCTTGTTAAAGAAATGTATTGGTGATCCGACATCTATTGTACCATCAGAGAGTCATGGTATAAAGGAGAGTCTTTCTTAAGAAGAAGTTCCGATTGAGATTTCGGACCAGCAAGTTAAGAAATTGAGAACTAAGGAAGTTGCATTTGTGAAGGTCTTATGGAGGAATCAAAGGGTTGAGGGTGCTACTTTGGAGGCCGAGGTAGTCTATCTTGAGGTATTTAGCCCCTCATGGTTCATCCTATTAGTTTCATGTGTCTTAGTTGTTCTCATATTTCCTCATGCATGCATGCTTATGAAAATTTGACTTTGGAGAAAATGAGTTAGCTTGACTGATTATTTCAGGATTATGTGCATTTGAGTGTGATTTGCATGCATGCCTTATGAAATGATGTTTTGAATATGTTTTTTGCTTGGAGTTGTTATTCCTCCTTGGTTATATTCTTTTTGATGAAGTTGCATTCTTGTTGGGTTGTTAGATCTCTTCCCTTACCCTTCTTAAGTTTCCTTCAGTCACATTCGAGGACGAATATTCCCAAGGGGCAGATATTGTAACACCTTAGAATTTGGAAAAGAAAGGAAAGAAATTTTCGGGCTGTAGGCTATGTCTACGGGTCCCCATCTATGGATTGTAGAAGCTTCTATAGGTTGTGGATGGCCTCCGAATAAGAGAGAAAATAAGTTTGAAAAGTCAAGTCCCGGTACCTCTTTTTACGATTCACCAAGACGGGCCTGTCAGTCTTTGTACGAGCCCTAGATAGATTTCGTAGGAAGGTCCCAGATTTAGTGATATTTTAAGGGGTCAAGTTGGTTTCTATGGTTGGTGTCTACAGACCTTAAGAAGACCTACAAGCCATAGACAGGGTCTGTCGAAAGTTTCTCCAAAATTAAGGTTTATAAACTTTTCTACGGTTCACCGGTACAGTCTGTAAAAGTAGGTCCAAACTGTAGAAGGGCTTCAACAATTATTTTAAGGGGCTTTTGAGTCTTATCCCCAGTTGTTTTAAATCAAATATATGTCATTTTGTCTTCTACCCTAAGCCCTATATAACACTTTTAAGCCCTAAAACTACCCACTTAAACCCCATTCTCCTAATTTCCCAAAAACCTAACAAAATTAATCCTCCCTAAATTCTCTCAAGTCTAAGGAAGGATAAAAAGCCAAGGTTAATTCAAGTTCATCAATCCTCCATTCTCTTTGGGCTTAAAGCATCAAGATATGTGGGTATTCACCCATAGAGTCCATTCCTCCATGGGGTCCCCAAGGTTTCCACTTTCTCAATTCAATTTCAATTGATCAATTTAGGATTTCAATTCAATCTTTATGGGTTTCACCCAATTATGATTTATTGTTATTGATTAAGTCTACTAATGCATAATTTAATGTTAATACATGATATTTAGTTGAAATTATGTTGACCCATGCCTAATTTATGTTGACCCATGCCTAATTTATGATTTTAAACTAGGAACCTACGAATTATGAATTTATTAAGATATGCATGTTTTTATGAAATTATTATAAACGATTTCGGGATGTCTTTAAAGAAAAGTATCAATGTTATTGTGAAAGGTTTTGTCACATGCTATTAAGATCATAATTGTGAAAGGTATTTCTCACTTTTGGATTCACATTTGTCAAATGTTTTCTCATCTATATTTAATTATGTTTATGGAGCTATTCTATTATTTGATGTTGAAAGATATGGATTGGTATTGATCATTGTCTTTCCTATGTTATATTGATATGTGACTTTTATCTGTTCCGTTGGGATTTAAACTTAGCACGGAGAGGGCTTTGAGGTGGAGGCTCAATAAGGGTAGTCTATAGCAGCAACCTATGATATTTGACTTTTATTGTAGTAATGCATACTATGCTATGATTTTTATATGTTGTGTTGACCTTGTCCCATGATTTATGATTTTAGCTTATCAAGATTTGATACATTTTACTTTGTCATGCATCAACATGTTTTCTGTACTTACCATATTTCTCGTTTACATTTATGCATGTTCCTCATACTCAATACATTCAAGTGTTGACGCATATATCTCTTGTGCCTATATTGTTTCATAATATACGGTTCGACATTACTCCATTCGGCCATGGCTTGATTGGATCTCTAAACACTTGCTAGTGGTGAGTCTTCATTGTTCGAGGGTGAGATCACACTTTACAATTTCATTTCGTTTTGTGTCATGTTAGTTTTGACATAAGAGAATCTTAATACAAAGCTCAAATGTCAATTAATATTTTGGCCGAGTGATTGTTACATGCCGAGTTTTGAGCTATTTTCCAAGTGTTTGCCTAAGCTAATAGGGAGGATGTTGCTCCCATGAACCCAAATATGGGTACAATGATAGTAAGGGTTAGAGACTTAACGAGGTTGAATCCTCTAGAATTTCATAGGTCTAAAGTATATGCGGATCCACAAGAGTTTATCTAGGGGCATCCACAAGATTTTGGACATCATGGGAGTGATAACCATGCAAAAGGAAAATTTGGCCGCTTTTCGACTGAAAGGGGTTACTCAAATTTGGTTTGCTCAATGTAGGAGGAAAGGGAATTGGATGTGGGCCCCTTAGATTGGGACAAGTTCAATGGGGTGTTTCATTATCGTTTCATTCCCCTTGAGAAAAGGGAAGCTAAGGTGTAAGAGCTTATAAATCTAAGGCAAGGCAACATGAGTTTGAAAGAGTACTCATTGAAGTACACCCAATTATCCAAGTATGCTCCAACAATGGTTGTCGACTCGCAAGCAAGGATGAGTAAGTTTGTGTCGGATGTGTCCAAAATGGTGGTCAAAGAAAGTTGAACCACCATGTTAATCAAGGAGATGGACATCTCAAGGTTAATAATTCATTCCCAACAAATCAGGGAGGAAAAGCTAACTAAGAAGGCTAGAGATTCAAAGAGGGAAAGAATGGACGGTGGTAATTTATGTCACTCTAGGTCAGTGGACATGGACGGTCTGAGTATCGGGAAAAGTTCTCCGGTCTGAATTTGTTAAATGCTCTGAGTCAAAAGTTAAACAAGGATAGTGTGTCTAACCCTACGCCTCAATGAGGTGGTTTTAGTGGGTCTTCATGCCCCCTTGCAAAAAGTATGGCAAGAGTCAATGGGGAAAATGCTTAGTCAATACCGATGTTTACTATTGTTGTGGGAATAGTTGTCACCAGTCGAGTGATTGCCCTTTGTAAGTATAAAGGATAAGGATGGTTGAAAGGCTCAAACCAGTGCTTTTTGTTAGGTGGTTCTCCTTGTTAGAATAGGTTTTATGCTCTTCAGACTCGACATGATCATCACGATTCTCCAAATGTGGTAATCGGTATATTGCAAGACTTTCATTTCAATGTTTATGAATTGCTTTATCTAGGTGATACATTGTCTTTTGTGACTCCTTATGTGGCTGTGAAGTTTGATGTTTATCCCGAAATTCTTTTAGAACCCCTTTCCGTCTCTATACATATTGGTGACTCCATTATTACTAGATGTGTCTATAAAAATCACCCATATTCTTGGTAGAGCTACATGATAGACTTTGATGTCATTCTAGGGATGCACTGGCCTCATTCATATTATGCTTTCATAGATTATAGGACCTCATTGGTCACATTCCAAGTTTCAAATGAACCTATATTAGAAATGGAAGGGTGAAAATTCAATGCCTAAGGGTTAGTTTATCTCTTACATAAAGTACAGGATATTGATCTCAAAAGGTTGTCTCTATCATCTTGTTCGGGTAAAGGATATAGATTCTGAAACCCCTACTCTTGAGTCAGTTCTGATTGTTGATTAGTTTGTGGAACTGTTTTTCGATGATCTTCCAAATGTTCCTCCCTTAAAGAAAATAGACTTCGATACTAACATTCTTCTAGATACGCAACCTATCTTTATTCCTCCTTACTGTATGGATCTAGCAGAACTTAAGGAGTTACAGGATTAGTGGAAAGATTTGTTGGATAAGGGTTTCATTAGATCTAGTATCTCACCATGGGGTGCTCTAGTATTTTTTGTTCGAAAAAAGAATGCTTCACTTTGCATCTATATTGACTACCAAAATTTGAACAAGGTAATGGTGAAAAATATGTATCATATTCCAAGGATAGATGACTTGTTTGATTAACTCCAAGGTATGAGTTTCATCTCAAAGATGATCTTCGGTCGGGGTATCATCAATTGAGAGTAAGGCAAAGTGGCAATCCGAAGATGACTTTCCAAACTCGGTATGTTCAGTATGAGTTCTTGGTGATATCATTTGCATTGACTAATTCCCTAATGGCTTTCATCGACCTAATAAATAGAGTGTTTAAGCAATACCTCAATATGTTCGTGATTGTGTTTTTTGATGATATTTTGATTTACTCACGAAGTGAGGATTAACATGTTGATCGCCTAAGGATCATTTTGGATCCTCAAGGATCGTCAATTGTTTTTAAGTTTAGCAAGTGTGAGTTTTTGTTGAGGTCTGTTGCATTCCTTGGCCATATTTTTTTTTCAATGAATGTATTTGGGTTGATCCTAAGAAGACTGAGGCAGTTAAGAACTGGCGTAGACCTCTTTCCCCTTTACATATTAAGAATTTCTTGGGTTTGGCTAGTTACTATAGAAGGTTTGCAGAAGGATTTTTGTCTATTGCTCGCCTTAGACTTCGTTGACTCAGAAAAATGTGAAATTTTAATGGTCAGAAGCTTGTGAGAAAAATTTCCAAGAGTTTAAACATAGACTCAATTCAGCCCCAATTTTGACCTTACCAAAGGGATCTGATGGTTTTGTTGTTTATTGTGATGTTTCATGAATTGGTCTAGGTTGTGTTTTGAATATTTATGCAATATGAAAAAGTTATTGATTATGCTTTGAGGCAATTAAAGGTGTATGAAAATAATTATTCGACTCATGATTTTGAGTTAGCGTTGGTGGTTTGTGCTTTCAAGATTTGAAGACATTATATTCATTGTGTTCACGTGGATGTGTTCACCAATAATAAGAGTTTGGAATATGTTTTTAAGAAAAAGGATTTGAATATTCACCAAAGGAGGTGTCTTGAGTTGTTGAAGGATTATTGTATGAGTGTTCCTTATCATCCGGGTAAGGCAAATGTAGTTGTTGATGCTCTTAGCAGATTATCGATGGGTAGTGTTGCTCATATTGAGGATGGTAAAAACAAGTTACTTCAAGATGTTCATAGACTAGATCGATTGGGTGTTCTCCCTGTTTATTTCGATGTGGGTGGTATTATTATTCAAAATGGCTCAAAATCGTCTCATATTTCAGATGTAAAATCTAAGCAACATCTTGATTTGAATATGGTTGAGTTGAAGAAGGCTTTTTTTGGTATTCTATTCATCTAGGAGCCACCAAGATGTATCGTGATTGGCACGAGATCTATTAGTTTGAATGGGATAAAGAAGTATATTGAAGAATTTGTGACTAAGTGTCCTAATTGTAAATAAGTTAAAGTTGAGCATAAAAAACTGGAAGATTTGGCGAAAGACATTAGCATTCCTATATGGATGTGAGCATAAAATCATTAGTTTGATTTTATTTGGGTTATTGTGGACCAATTGACTAAGTTGGCCCATTTTCTTCCAGTGAAGACCTCATTTTTAGCTAAAGACTATGCTAGGATTTATATTTGAGAAATGGTTAGGTTGCATGGAGTGACTTTATTCATTATCTCGGACAGGGGTACTCAGTTTACTTCTCAATTTTAGAGATTGTTTCAGAAAGGTCTCGGTACTCAAGTGAAGCTTAGTATTTTTTTTCATCCTCGTATCGATGGACAAGCCGAGCATACTATTCAGACTTTGGAACATATGTTGAGAACTTGTGTGATTGACTTTAAGGGTAATTGGATGATCATTTGCCTTTGATTGAGTTTGCTTATAATAATAGTTATCACACAAGCATCTAAACAACTCCATTTAAGGCTCTCTATGGTAGGATGTGTAGGTCTCCTATTGGTTGGTTTGAAGTTTGTGAGGTTGCTTTGATAGGGTCTAAGTTAGTTCATTAGGCTATGGAGAAGGTTTGACTTATTAGAGAAAGGTTGAAAATGGCTCAAAGTCGATAAAAGTCTTATGTCGATGTTATAAGAAGATAGTTTGAATTCGATGTTAATGATTGAGTTTACCTGAAATCTTACCTATGAGAGGTTTAATGAGATTTGGAAAGAAAGGGAATCTTATTTCTTGTTATGAAAGCCCATATCAAATTTTGAGGCATTTCGGTAAGATAGCCTATAAGATAGATTTGTCTTTGATTTGGCATCGGTGCATCCAGTGTTTCATATTTCATTGTTTAAAAAGTATGTTTGTGATCCTACTTCTAGTGTGAAATTGGAAAATGTTGATATTAAGGAAAGTCTTTCTTATGAAGTGGTTCCGCTTGAAATCTTAGATAATCAAGTTCAAAAGTTGAGGAACAAAGATGTTGCTTCCGTGAAAGTTCTATGGAGGAATCAATTCGTTGAGGGTGCTACTTGGGAGGCCGAAGCCGATATGATGTCCAATTATCCTCATCTCATTCCCTCCTCTCTCATTCTTGCTTGAGGTAATAGTTCCTCATGTTCACTTTTTCGGATTGATGGGTTTTAGCTAATCTCATGTTTCCATCTGCATGTATGTGCATGAAAAAACTTGATTTTTGAATTTTTGTTTTAGCTTGGTGTCGATTACTCCTTCTTTATGTGCATTTGATGTGATTTGCATTCATGTTGAGTTGTTATATTGCTCTCCCTACATTACTCATGCTATCTTAAGTCCCATTTGAGGACAAACGTTCCCAAGGGGGAGAAATTGTAACACATCAAAAATTGGTAATTGAGTTGGACAGGAAAAGTTGTAGAAAATTAATCTAGTGTAGTTCTTACGAGACAACCTACAGATCGTACAAGGTCCTACAGCACGTACCAAGGCAGTCATGGAAATGAATTGAGATTTTGGAATAATGTCAAGTCCCAACTGAAGGTCTATGTACTGACAGGATGAACCATAAGAACCTCTACGGTAATAGAAAGTGCATATAGGAAGGATTCGAGAGTTGGTGATTTTGAGACCTAAGTTTCGACGGTTGGGACCAACGGCCCATAGAAAGACCTATAGGCCGTAGAAAGTATTTTGATTAGTGAGATGGACTTAGAAGATTTTTTTTTATTAGGGTTTTATGATGAGGGCATGTGGGTCTAACAAGCTTCGACAACCCGCAAGAAGGGTTCGTGGTTTTCTTCAGAAAAGTTGATCTCTAGTGACAGTCCTACGGATGACCAGGATGATCCATAGAAGTTCTTACGGACCGTAGGTCGAATCGTAAGTTTGTATGTTTTTAATCAAGGTTATTTGGTTCTTTAAATACCCTTTTAACACCTAAACTATATCATTTCCAGAAAATTCTAAGGTCCTATAACTGAATTTGTTCTCCTAAATCTATCCATTCCCTCTCATTCACCAAAAACCCAAAAATCCCCTAAGTTCATCTTCTCCAAATTCTCTCCAAGGATCACCAAGGAAAACTAGGATTCTTTCAGCTTCAAGGTCTCTTCCTCAATTTCTAATGCTTTTATTACCCAAGGTATATGGGAACAATATCAATGGATCCCTTCCAATCCATTGAATTCCAAGATTTCTGATATTCCTCTTTAAGATATCACCCAATTTCTAAGGTTTTTATATAATTCTGCATGGGTTCAATTGATTATGACTAAATTCATCCTAATTAATCTTATTATGCATTGTTTGATTCAATTAACATGTTTTCAATGAATTTCACATGAACCAGTGTCATATGCCTGTTTTTATGATTAAGAACTATGTTATAAAATTATGCATACATCATGAAAATGAGGAATTTATGAATAAACGGTGTTTTTAGATAATGTATCAAAATGATTTATGAAAAAGGTTGATTCAAATTGAAGTATTCATATTATGAACGATGATCATGATTTTTGATGCTTAAGATAAGTGGCTTTATGAATATGTTATGAAATCATGATTTTTGAAAGGAGTTATTCTATGAGATGAAGTTCATGATTTTGATTGCTATTAGTATATTCTTAAATTTCCAAGTATTATGATTATGTTATAATTATGCTTTTTTCCGTTGAAATTTTACTTAGCACTGATAGGACTTTGAGATTGAGGCTCTCTCATTAGTAGAGATCAGGCTTGTAGAAGCAATTTCCTTGTTTTATAACTACGTGCCCCATAGAAATATGTCTTAGATAGACATTATCTAGTGGATCCACCCAAGCATAAAGAACATGGTACTTACCTTGGCAAGTAGGGAAATCTCTTTTTGTATGGGGAAGACATTGAATTCCATGTTATAGCTCACACAGTCTACGTCGGTTAATTAGTGAGTTAGTCGCCCAGTCAGGACTTTAAACAGATCAAAGAGGAAGGTGTGGTTTCCCAGTCAGTATATGAAACTAATCAAAGAGTAACAATTGAGGATTTAAACCTGTCTTAAAGAAATATAAACATGAATCTCAAAACCGGAGCAACAACAAGGTATACGGGCTTGAATCATAGAAAATGAACTCCAAAGAATCCAATTTCATTTCCAACCTAACACTGGTCCAAACCGTAGCAGAGGAACACCTCTAGAGTTTCCCGGGACCTAATCTAGCTCCTACTCCACAAGTGGATGCCTAAACACCGATAAGCCCAAATTAAACCATGTACATGATGAGTCGATCACAAGGATAAGACCATAGATGAAGAGGGATGGTTGAGTTGAGTTCTGGCCTAACTAAGGTCAAACTATCAGACCCAAGTCTTCTATATCAATCTACAGGGAGCTAAGAGTCTGAAGCAACGTCGGAAATATTCTAAGGCCTATCGGCTCCAAACTGTGTATGTGTATGGAAAACACTAGTATACGCCTAGACTAAGGCTAAAGATGCTCAGTATCAATAATAAACAACAACCAAATACACCACAAGATAAGGATGATCTCAGACAATAAAAGCCAACATGTTAACAATCCCATAAACCTGATAAAATAGACTAAAACATGATTTCTAACTAAGTAGAATCAAATAGATACCGACCCCAAATTCACACAAATCAACATATATTTACATATTCAAGCTCAATTAAACGAACGGAAAATTGTAGACTACCTCAAAGTAGACCGCGCATGCATCAAATCACTACTACATAGTTTTTCCCTTCCATACAACCTCCAAACGATGTCATTCTATCAAAAAAAGGATCACAATGTTAAGATGGTCATTTAGACACCAAAATCATATCAAACAGAGATGGACCAAAATAAGAAATGTCAGACCTACACTAGATTTTCCATAATAGACTCGTCAAATGGTCTAATTTAGATCCCCCAAATAGGACATAATTCAAGGCTCGGAACAGCCCACAACAACAACCTGAAATCAAGAACTCCTTTAAAATTAAGAGAATGGATTGCGAAGCCCCTTCGAGGACTTTTTTATCTCAAATGATCACTCTCAGACAATCCCCGATCACGCCAACCAAAGTTCCAAAGTTCCCAAACACGCCAAGCTTTGAATCACCAGAACCAGATCTCTACAACACCCTAATCGCAATTACAAAATAAGAACTTTGCTGAAATTGCAAATGTTCTTTATTTAAAAAGACTAGTCACACAATACATCACGATTGCATGAGAGAGGTTCACGATGGAATCCCACGATTTAAATGACCTTCACGGTTGCAAAGGTCAACCCTCACGATTATGATAACCAAAAATGGTCAACGTGGGTCAATAGGTCTTTGCAATTGCGACTAGGGGCCACATGACTGTGATGGCCAACAGTACCCTCAAAAATCATAGAGACCTCATCATGACCATGATGAAGAGGGTAACTTGCACCAGCAGCTTGTGCATCAACGAAATAACCAATTTCTCAAAATCTCCGATGACGTGCTCGGGATTCATTCGAATCCCCGTGTACGTAAATAAAATAGTTACCCCACCAAATTCAACATTCTAGATTTAAGTGACCAATAAAAACTTCCAACCAAGGTCTTCTCGACAAAGAGTGGGTCCAACACCCAAGATCCGTTTAGGTCAAATTCCACAAAGGGGCTCAAAATTATCTTGGAAGCCTATCCACACAAAAGGTCATTATAGACCAAATTTGACGTTCCAGAGCTAACAAAACCATCATAACTCTATTTTGATGCCATCTTCCTGTAATTTTGATCGAAGTCAAACATTCATGTTTCAAAAGCTCCAAATATATAAACTTGCACAAAAACCAAACAATAATAAGGTGATCGAGTTGTCAGTCCCAAGTAGTCATAAATGATTTGGAGTAACTATAGGAACGCTCTAAATGACAAAACAAATGCATATACACCTAAATGACCTGGAGTTTCATTACAACATCCATCACTAAACAAAACTTTCGTCCGTGAAAGTAAGAGTCAAGAAGTACCTTAAAGCTCAAACAATCCAACAAACTATTCTCGCATCTCATGCTTGATCTCCCAGGTAGCCTATCAACTGAATAATGCATCCAACAGACCTTAACTATAGTAATGGAGCTAAAATAAAATTACCACACATCTCTAGTCAGAATAGCAAATAAATCTTCCATAAAGGTCAAATGGTCATCAAACTCCACTGAATCATACTGGAGCACATGAGACTTATCATGAAAATATTATCACAACATAGAAACATGGAAAACTAGGTGAATAGATGAAAATGCAAGAGGTAGGGACAACTCATAATTGACATCATCGACTATTTGAAAAACTCTCAGATAGCTCAATGTGCCTGAGGCTAAGCTTGCCCCGCCTCCTGAATCCTATCACACTCTTCATGGGTGACACATGAAGGAATACTCGGTCACTAACTACAAACCTCAACGACAAACACATATGATAGGCATAACTCTAGTGCCTACTATAAGCTGTCTTGAGCCTATCCTGAATCAGCCGCACATGATCTAAGGCCTCCTTAATCAAATAAGTAATATGTGTCCTAGGCTCTGAAGACTCAAACTAACCAACCAGAGAGCGACAATGCCTACTATATAAGGCCTCGAACAAGGCCATCTAAATACTAAAGTGGTAGTTGTTGTAATACACAAACTCTACCAAAGGAAAGAACTGGTCCCACTGGCCTACAAATCTAAAAAATAAGCACAAAACATATCTTTAAGATGTGAATAGTACACTCTAACTACCCGTCGGTCTTCGAGTGAAAATTTATGCTAAGGTCAACACAGCTACCCAACTCTTCTTGAAAGGTCCTCCAAAAGCTAGAAGTGAATTGAGAACTTGAATCTGAGATGATAGACACAGACACTCTGTCACGACCCGATCCTACACCCTGGATATGGCCGGTGATGAGTCTGAGATTTGGACTCATTTAGGGCTTTATTTTGATAGATTTAGTGTCCTCAAATGCCTAATTTATGCTATAAACTGATGTTAATGCCTTGATTTTAAGGTATATTGATTGAGGAGCAAAGCAAAGACAATAACAGGAAAAAAAAACAAAACAAGCTGAAGAAATGAAGAAGGGCGAGCCTGAAGATCGCCAAGAGCACTGGGCGTGTCGTCGAGTGGTTAATCTTACCACCTAAATTTCAGTGTGCCAAGCCTTGAAGAAAGAAACCAAGTCGGCGATGAAAAGGAGCAATCGGCGAATCACCGAGTCGTTCCACGAAGAAAAGATAGATCGCCCAAAGTTCCAGGCCTCGAGGATGCTGAATGCTAAAGAGAAAATGCGATGGAAGAGGTCAAAGAGCGGCTCGCCGAGTGGTTCGGCGAGCCCGACTTACTTCGTTGAGTGGCCCTTCGTGGCTTATTTTTGGCGACTATAAATTACATTTTGAACATTAATTTAGTATTAAATTTGAGAGAGAATTGAGATTGAAGTTTTAGTCCATTTAGTCTAGAACAGTTTTCACTGAAGTTTCTAAGTAGACTTGAAGGTATTGAGACTCAATTTGGAGATTTTGCAAGTGGGTTTCAATTTTTTTTTGAATTGGAGCATTGTAAATCTTGAATTCCTCTTATCCAGTTGATGGCTAATCGATTCGGTAATGGTTTTTACCTTTCTATGATATTCGGCTAAAACCCCAATTCTTGGGGTGTGATCATGTGATTATGGGTTGAATTAGTGTGTGGGTATTGTTAATTACTAGTTTAAATGCTATTTTGAAGTGGGTTTAATCATTAATTATGGTTTAATTATGAATTGTAGTTGAAAATACAGTTCAATTTTAGTGTTCTTGGCTTGCTCGAGAGAGAGGTTTTAGAACTAAAATTTTTGATTAATAATTTGTATGTATTGGGTTGATATGGGTTCAGCTCGAAAGAGTGAATCCTAAATCCAGTCATACCCATCTTGCTCGAGAGAGAAGATGCATTAAGGTTATGGGTTGTTCTTAAATGTTATGCTTGTTGATGTTCGAGAGAAATCACTTGAAGCGGAATAGTTGTTCGAGGAAAATTTATTTCAATTATAGTCTAGCCTACCCACTGATATTTATCCGTTTACTAGTAGTTTCAATTATCTATATATCAAAATTCACCTATAATCGATCACATCCCGAGAGTTTCTCTCCTTATTGTTATCTCATTGCTATTTCACTGCTTTGTAGTTGATAATTGAAAACCCAAAACCCCCCATTTGACATTCGTGTCACCCCTTTTATTTGATATATCTTTTTCTGATAATAGCTATTCCTATAGTTAGTTAGATCACATTTGTACTTCTTAATTGAATTTGAACATGTACTGCTTGCTGTGGAATTCGACTCCAACTCAATTATTGGGTTTTATACTGCTCAACGATCGTTTGCACTTAGAATTTGATGAGGTGTGCTTGAAATGTTAATCAAAATGGTGCCGCTGTCGGGGAGTGGTGTTGTTTAAAATTCTTTTATTGAAGTTGAATTGTGATCTTTGTAGTTATAGTTGAATCTACTTATTTTTGTTTTTGGTTTTGTGTTGTTTGTGTAAAACAGAGGAGGAGATGAGGGTTAACGGAAGTAATGGTAGCCAAGTGGGCCACCAAGATGACATTGGAAACCTTAAAGATGTCAATGACCCAAACATCAATAACCCAACCCAAACGGGTGGGTTGGGGCCATTCGTTTACCTCCAGCTGAAGGAAACACTGTTTTCCACATAACAAGCGCAATGCTTCAGCTCCTCATATTGAAGGGACTATTTGGGGGGTTGGCGCATGAGAATCCAAATTAGCATTTCAAGAATTTTGTTGATGTTTGTGGGTCGTTCTCATTTAAGAACATATAGCAAGAATCGGTCTGTCTCAGGTTGTTCCCATTTTCTCTTATGGGCGAGGCAAGCAAGTGGTTGGCTGAGTTGCCAAGAGATTCAATCACTTTGTGGGATGAACTCATTAATGCATTCCAAGTACGATTTTTTCCCCCTTCGAAGATGATTATTCTTAGGGATAGCATCCAAAGCTTTAAGCGTTTGGAAGGTGAGCCAATCCATGAGACTTGGCTGACGTTTAAGAAGCTGGTGCTGCAATACCCAACTCATGGACTTCCCGATAATGTACTGCTGTAATATTTCTATAGAAGCCTCGATTCGGTGAGCAAGGGAGTGGCTGACCAGCTTTCTCTGGGTAGTTTAATGCAACAAACCTATACGTTAGCTTGCCAACTCCTTGATTGCATGACCAAGATAAACAGAGCATACTACACTCGAGAAGACCAAGTCTCTCCTCTTACTTACAAAATGAAAAAGGAGAAGATCGAAAAAGATCAAGAGAGAGATCAGAACATGGATAAAATAATGACACAGTTGGATATCTTAGCTAAGAGCGTCATGGCTGCTGGTTCAAAGAGTGTAAATGTTGTGGGTGTTGGTGGAGTGAACCCTGATGATGCAAGGTTTGAAGCGTTGTACAATGAGGAAGTGAACTTCCTAGCCAACCAAGGAGGAGGTTATCATGCTAACTACCTAAGGCCGGGTGGAAACTAAGGATGGAATAGAGATAAGGGCTGGAGAGACCGTGACAGAGAGTGGCGTGATGGTGACGCCTCTTGGAAGGAAAGAGAAGGGGAGAAGGATAGGTATATGCCTCCCCATGAGGGTCAAAAGCCCAAAGATTTTAAGGGTGGCCGTACGAAATACATGCTCTCACGCATTCTTAACAAGTTTGAAGGGTCCGATAAAGTGTTGAAAGAGATGAAAGAGGATATATCGACTCTCAACCAAACGGTGACCTCTCATTCCGTCTCTATCAAGCAGCTGGAGACCCAAATGGGTCAAATTTCTTCTTATCTGAACCCAAGACAACAAGGGGGGTTGCCTAGTGATACTATGGCAAACCCAAGAATGAAGCTTGAATGGGTACTTGTGTCATGCCACGACGTTAAGTAAGGTGCTTCTTAAGAGGCAACCCAAGTTTTATTATTTTAAGTTTGAATTTGAATAACGGGTGTTGATTGTGCAGGTTGAAAAGTTGAGTGTGTTTGAGAATGTGCAGTTTGGCGAGCCAAAGAATCCAGTCAGTGACTCGCCGAAGAGGTCGGCGAGCCTGACTTGGACCGCCATTGGACCCACAAAAATCTGAAGTGGATGTCTATAAAACTCGGCGGGCCAATGGCTGAAACGGCGACTCACCGAACAGGTCGGTGAGCCCAATTTTATCCGTCGTTTGGACCCCCAAATTTACTGGAAGTCCTGTAAAACTCGGCGAGGTAAGTCACCACTCGGCGGATCATCGAGTGGTTCGGCGTGGTCGACTAATACCACCGAAAGGGCCGCGAACTGAAAGGTTTTAAAAGGCCAAACGGTTTAAAATTTCAAAATCCTTCATATTCTCTCATTTCTAACCCTATACTCTCACACCCGCACTTTAGATTTCTCATATTTTTGCTATTGTATTTGCTTTTTGCTCTTGATCTCATGTTTGGATTTGGATTACATTGTCGCCTAGCATATCAAATTCTTCATTCGGCATTAAGGTTGGTTTTCCAAACCCCGAACTCTAGATTAGTAGTTGAACTCGAATGCCTTTGATAATTTCGTATTGATGTGTGTTGGGTCTGTGTTGAAATCGTGTTTGATGCGTTATTGTGCATATTTTATGTTTTAAAATTGTTCCTATTTTCTTAAAATGATGAATTCCCGTGCTTAATGCATTAAAATCGACTTTAAATTGATGGGTTGCGGTTATTTTATGTTGGGTCTTGTTGGGTGAAGTCTAAGTAACCCCCAATTGTGCCAAATGACATAATTTTCCCAATGATAGAGCGGTTGACGTCATTCTTAAGGGCAAAAGTCGTCAAATGGCCAATATTGGCCAAATTAGGAGAAGTCTGAGTAACCCGGAGGCATGGATCTTATGGATCTTGTATGAATTGCATAATGTGTGTGTTTGATTTTGATTTCGGGGGCTGTGGGCTTGATTTTGGAAGTTGGGGTTGAAATTCGGCACGTTGGGCAGTTACTCGAGCTTGGTCGAGCTCACCGAATAATTCGGCGGTTCGCCAACGTCCCCCTTGATCACCTTTAATTTTGTAATTGGGCTTAGTTAGAGTCTGTAACTTTGGGAAGCCTGAGCTCACCGAGTTCACTCGGCGACTCGCCGAATGTTTCCTTTGATCGCCCTTTCTACGCCTCTAACCCCTAAAACACACTGTTAATTTCGGCGGGCTAGTCTGAGCTCACCGAAGGGTCCTGTACATCACCGACCTACCTTGTTTCTGAAAATTCTCCAAGCCAATCCTTTCGGCGCGCCCGATCTGGATCGCCAAAGTGACTCGGCATATCACCGATTGGTTCGGCGAGTTTATCTGCAGCCTTAGTTCTGCTCATTTTTCTTGAATGATTTCTAACATTTTTCTATATGTTTTGCAGATATGGCCAGACCCAAAGTATCAGGAAGAGACATGCCGCCCTGCAAGCAGGCAAGAGGAGTCGAAATCACTAAGGGAGCAGTTGCTTCCAAAGCAAAGGCAACTAAACTTCCTACCAAGGCTGGGAAAGGCAAAGGAAAGGGCAACGCGCCCGCAGTTGAGTTACCGGAGGTCAGCTCCGACAGTGAGGGAGTCTACGCGACTCCCCTTACCAGATAAGAAAGTGAGGATGACCATCAGGATTCTCCGGCTACCATCTCTGAGCCTGAAGATGAACAACTTCTACTTCCCCGAAGAGCAGAACTTCGCTCAAAGAGGCTTCATGATCCATTTAGAATTTGGGTGCCTCCGACTAGTACTCCTCCTCCAGCTTCAATTCAGACTGTGATCCCAGCACCACCTGTACGAGGTCCTCCTCCCCGGTCTCTCAACAGACTAAAGACCGAGGGACTGAGGACCATCATTGAGGAGAAGAGGTTGTCTACAGATGGTGTGGTGGCCAAGTATCCTGATATATGGAACACTCTCAAGCGACACAAGTTTCAGCTCTTTACTAAACCCTGGGGTCCCTACAGTCCTAATTGGGTCTGGAAGTTCTACTCAGCCTATGGAGCTCAGGTACCTCAGGGAAAGAGGCAAGCTGCTACTTTCAAACCATTAGATTATGTGGTTGTTCGGGGGAAGAAGGTAAAGTGTGACAGTGATGACATAAATGTTTTCATAGGGTGCACTAATGACATAAATGATTACTGCCACAGCATGATCAAGAAGAAAACCTTGGAGGACATGAAAAATTGGTTGGCTCCTCTTCTTTCTGATGGGACTCCTAGGTTGATTAAGGCTGGAGTGCCCATAGAGAAGAAAGATTTAAATGTGGTGGCAAGGTACTGGTTTGGATTTATTAGCAGCACAATCATGCAATTCCAGAATGAGTCCATCCTTCGCCACACAAAGGCTGCCTGTCTTGGCTTGATCGTTAATAGGACGAGCCTCAATTTAGGGATGATCATTGGACAAGAGATGGCCATGAGGGCCAAGCAACGTCAGTCATCTTTTCCGTTTCTGGTGTTGATCATAGAGCTGTACAGACGAGCCCCTGTTCCTCATGATGAGAAGGTGGATGTGGAGGTGACTCCTACCTCCTCTGCTGATATCCGGCGTATTGAAGCCAAGTACCTGAAGGATGAGGCTGAGAGGAAGAGGGCAGCTCCGGTGGATACATTCCCGGTTGTTGATATTGAGACACTACCTGCAGAGGCAGTATTGCCTACTCCGGCCACTGGGCCTTCAGGTATTCCTAGCCCTGCCCCTTCAATGACTCCGAGTTCCTCTATTGCTGCCCTGCCTTTTAGGTCTGCAGCTAGTACTACGTCCTGACCTCTGCTCACCTAGGCTATGCTGCTCCAGATGGGGCACCTAGCCCATGTTGCTGATGTGCGTTCCTCCAGGCTAGAGGCCATGATTCCTGGGTTAATTGAGAGTGCTCTCACTGTTGCCTTGGCACCCGTTAGAGCTGCCATTGATGCCCTCACGGTAAGGATCATGGTGTGTGAGAAAGACCAGGGAGCTACTCAGGAGGTAACGTCCCTAAAGGCCGCAATTGCGGAGTTGAGAAAAGATGTGGACCAGCTGAAGTCCACAGATATGTCGATGATTTTTAGGACCGTGGAGATCCTTGATGACCTAGACACAGATATTCCAGCCCATGCTGATGTGCCTCCGGCTGCCACCAGAGATGAGGTTAGAGCTGATGATGTGGCTGCAGAGTCCGAGGCTGAGACTGACGAGGAGCATCTCAGTGTTCAGGAAGAGACCACATATGAGGGCCTGACGGAGGTTGAGGAGGCTATGGTACATTTAGCCATTCAGACTTCCATGAGGGATACTTCCATGGTAGGCTCCAGTGGAGCGAGTGTTGATGTCGCACCGGGCACTGATGCCTAACCCCCGAGTACTACCCCGGGCACTGAAGCCCCGATAAATGGAGCGACAGTGTAGACATGATCATTCTTGACCTCCCTCTCTGTTACTTTTGTGTTTTTTGTATTTTTAGTTGCATTTGAGGACAACTGCTTTTCTTTTGTGGGTGGGGTGAGGTATTTCCATACCTACCTCTTGTGATTTTGTTTTATTTTGTGAATATTAGGTATTTTGAGCTATATATGTGTTTTGATTTTAATCTTGTGGATGTTTGAGCTTGTGGCTCCTTGTTTTGAATGGAAATGGTTTTGACCTATTTTAAAATTTTGTGTCACCCCTATTGTGTGTGATTGTGGCTTGTGGCTGTTCTTGTGAAAATTTCAGTAGCGGTTATGATCAATACCGATGACTTGAATAGTGCTCTTAATTGAACGAAATGAATGTGCGGCTACGATGAGGCCAATGAAGTTGCATAGACAATGTGTGAACTTTTAGCATCTCGTTGTGACTAGCCGGTTATCGAATGAGCCTCTTGTGATAAACATTGCACACTAGCGAAAGTGTGGAGTCTTGTTTGATATTGGTACCAATGCATTGTGTGTTGAGATTACTTTGAACAATTTTATGATGACACCTAGAATTTGCCCCGTTGGTCCGTTTGACTAAGTGATGCAAGCACTTGAAATGATCTTAGGCAACAATTTTGAAGAGTGAAATAATTTGACAATATACCTCTTTTGTGGCCAACCTTGTGAGATGTGTGAACCTTGCTTGAACCCTATTGAGCCTTACCCTTTTCTTGGAAGAAACTTGAACAATTGTGATCCCTCTTTATCCATCTACCCAAAACTTGCATGAAGTGTGGTTTGTGTGAATAGCCAACTTAGGCCAAAAGCCTAAGTTGGGGCTGTGGTGAAAAAAGAAAGAAAATCAAGAAGTGTGAAAAATCCCCCTTTGAGAATGGTTTTGAAAAAAAGATGGAACTCCTTCATGCAAAAAAAAAAAAAAAAAAAAAGACAAAAGAAGCAAAGAAAAAGAATGAAAAAGTTGTGAAATAAAGTGATGAAAATTGTAAAAGAAATGGGGTGTTCGATAATTCATATGAAGTTGAATAATGGGGTGGGTTATGATCATGTTTGAATTGTTAAAGAAAAGGAAGAATGTGATGATTCAGGCCACACTTCATGAAGGTAGAAGCCAATGATCCTAAATAACCATACCTTGACACTGAGCCCCATTACAAGCCATGAAAAGACCTTTGTGATCTTGAGTGAGCTGAAACAAATGTTAATTGGAAAATAAGGGCAAACCTATGGGTGAAGTCATGCATGTGTTCATCTTTGTGAGTGTGAGAGTTGTATGTCATTCCAGAACTTTAAATTGCTGAGAACTAGTGTGTGAATATGGAATCATCTTTGTTGTGAGGGCATTTGAGTACCTTTGTTGAGCTTGAACTTGCCTTTGGAGCAACTATTGTGAACTTGAGCATCTTTGGTAATGGTGAATCACAATTTGAATCTTTGAGTGCACAATTGATCATTGCACGAGTAATTTGAACCTTGTTGTGTGCATTCATGTTGAGTCTTACGTAGCACTGTTTGAGACATCCATTTTGAACTGTTGAACTTGAGTTTTACTTGAGGACAAGCAAAATTTTAAGTTGGGGTGTTGATGAGTTCGAGATTTGGACTCATTTAGGACTTTGTTTTGATAGATTTAGTTTCCTCAAATGCCTAATTTATGCTATAAACTGATGTTAATGCCTTGATTTTTAGGTATATGGATTGAGGAGCAAACAAAGGACACTAACAGGCAAAAAGGAACAAAACAAGCTGAAGAAATGAAGAAGGCCGAGCTTGAAGATCGCCTAGAGAACTCGGCGTGTAGCCGAGTGGTTAATCTTACCGCCTAAAGTTCCAGTGTGCCAAACCCTGAATGAAGAAACCAAGTCAGCGATGAAAAGAAGTAGTCGGCGAATCGCCGAGTCGTTCCGCGAAGCAAAGATAGATCACCCAAAGTTACAGGCCTCGAGGATGCTGAATGTTAAAGTGAAAAGGTAATGGAAGAGGTCAAAGGGCGGCTCGCCGAGTGGTTCGGCGAGCCCGACTTACTTCGCCGAGTGGCCCTTCGTGGCTTATTTTCGGCGACTATAAATTACATTTTGAACATTAATTTAGTGTCACGACCCAGGGGTACACCCTAGATGTAACACGGCGTACTTGACCCCGAAGGGGTCTCATACAAGCCATTAGCATATCATAACATAAGATAAAGAACAATAAAGAGTAAAGCACATTTTCAAGTCTAAAAAGTTTTCATCAAAAGCATAGCTGAAGTCTAGACTTGTCTGAATTGTCCATCTATTAAAATCGAAGTCTCAAATAGGGTCACAACCCTTACAACATTGTTTTCAAATGAAAGTACAAGAAAAGAGACTAGAAATTCATTATCCACCCTCGAACTTTGAGGACTCACCAAAAGCAAGGAGAGTAATCGATCCAAACTTTGACCAAGAAGGAAACCACCTCAAGAACCGGTCCCTACAGTTATGTAAAAAAGTAAGAAAATATGGGTTAGTAGAAGAATGCACTAAGTATGATAGCCATGCACAAAAATAGTGAAATCGCGCTAAAAGGGGACAATTTAGTTCAATGCATGCCATTTGCTAAGTTAAAACATCATTTGGAAGATAACGTAGGAACACAAGTGATAAGCATAAACAATTCATAAGTCATCATGCCATAAGAGAAACTTACCATAAGTACCCTTAAAGCATACTTGTGCAATGCATAGATAAGATCCCATAATCCCACCCATACTAAGTAAAGCTTCTTGAGTAACTATAGTTCATAACTCGACTACGTGTTCATACTACAATAATAGGGAATAGCCTTAACCGACATAGACCATGTGAGCTAAACATAGAATCAAGTGTCTACCCCACACCGAAAAGGGGTTGTCCTACTTACCGAGGGTAGAACCAAACTCTTAGCTTAGGTGGATCCATTAGCTAAAGACCTATGAGGGCACATAGTTATGGGATAGGGAGATTGCTTCTAGTAAACCCGGCCTCTACTAACGTGAGGGCTTCTATCCCAAGAGATTGTTCCTAGAAACCCGACCTCTACTAACGTGAGGGCTTCCATCTCATATAACTATCCACTCGGTGCTAAGCATACTTCCCATTGAGTTCATATAAAGCCTTGACTTAAGTTCATAATTATGGAAGAATGTCTTGACACTCAATCCAACATAACTCATACTAAAGCTCTTAGATTCGATAGGTGAGACTAGTCTTCCAACCGTAGAATTACTAGATGTGACAAACCTTTCACATCATATCAGTTTCATACACAAGTGTGTACAAGAGGATAACTTCCAACAACACAAAAACTAGATCATAATCATATTCACTTTACTCTCAAAGTGCTCATAAGCATGTATACAATTCTAATAATCATGCATAATTCATATACTTTGCCCTTCAAGGATCATAGTTCATAATTCATCAACATATCTAGAATTACTACATTAGACATTGATAATAACATAATACAAGTGACTCAAGTACTTTCATTCATAATTTAATCGTATTCTCCTTGCATCAATCAATACCCACACTTTGAGATCCAAATTGAGAAAAATAGGGAAACTCATGGATTTTTGGGAAATTCATGTTAAAAACCATAGATAATCATCAATGATCATTATATAAATCAATTAAAGCATTGAAATTGTTTTTGAAGTGAATCCATAACTTGGAGTAAAACCCTAGCTTTCTTGGGGAAATTACAAGTTTGAAATTGTTTTTGGAGGAACTCCATGGATGATAGCTATCCATGGATGAAGGACTACCATACCTTGATGAAGAATCCTCACAAAATTGAGTGAAAAAGCTCCGTACTTCAAACACTATCTTGACTTTCTTCTTCTTCTTCTTCTTCCTTGGAGTTCTAGAGAGAAGATTTTAGGGAAGATGGGTTTTGTTTTCGGAAGTTGGTAGTTATGATTTAGATGACTTAGTTTGGGGGCTTAAAACACTTATATATTTGGTCTAAAATAATACAAAACGACGTCACTTAATAGTTAATTAAAATAGAAAACCCCCAAAAGACCCCTATGTTTAACTGCCAAAAGGCAGTTCCAGGTGTGACCTACGACCCATGACCCTCGGACCGTGGGTGGGACCACGGCCCGTGCTGGTTGGGCGTGGTTCGGTACTGGATCTTGCAAAAATAGGGGAGGCAAGGGCCTTGACCCACGACCCCTTCCCACGGGGTGTGGGTCCATCCATGGCTCGTCGATGTCCTTCGTGGGTCACTACCTGGCAGCCTCTATGAGGCTTTTCCTCAAGGACCCATGGTTTGTCCTTGGGGTTAAGGCCTTGGCGTTCTAACACGAAAACATGAATTTTAAGGTACGAGGAGGTACGTTTAAGGCTCTAACCCTAACGTCAAGCTCTAGCTTAGCCTATTAGTTTCTGGAGTGTTACAATATCTCCCCCTTGGGAACATTCGTTCTCGAATGATGGTCTAGACACCTTACGGAATTAAAATCTCAAGACTAGCAGCCCATCATGCATGAAACATTAAAGTAATGCACAATTCAAAGGATGAAACATCAACTCCATTATGCACAATACAAGGAAGTAGGAACTACGTATACAACCCATTATGCACAAAACTCATCATTTCACATAATCATATGAGGAACTACCTTGTCCAACTAAGAGCATGCTCAACACACTATCATGGAGCCAATATGCAATTTCTTTCAAAAGCATACTAAAGAATGTTCATCAACTCATCTCATGAAGTCAAATATGTAACTCATACTAAATGCACAACAATATGAGGAACACATAAATCATGAAAACTCATTACTAAACATGAATTTCTCAAGAACATGCATACCATAAGGAAATTATGGGGGGAAAAAACTCATATAACACACATGACTCCGAAAACACTAAAACTCAAGAGGAACTACTTACCTCGAGCTTGAATAGGAGTAGAAGGAAAGAGATGAGGGTATCGGGACTTCAATCGGCCTCGGCCTCCCAAGCAGCACCCTCAACTAGATGATTTCTCCATAAAACCTTTATGGAAGCTATTTCCTTATTTCTAAACCTCTTAACTTGCCGATCTAGGATTTCTACCGGAACTTCCTCATATGATAGGCTCTCATCAACTCCCAATCCTTCTAGGGGGATAATGGATGCCGGATCTCTAATACACTTATTAAGCATGGAAACATGAAATACCGGATGAACCGGAGCCAACTCATTCGGCAAATCTAACTCATAGGCAACTATCCCAATACGCTTCAAAATTTAATATGGGCCCACATACCGGGGACTAAGTTTCCCCTTCTTGCCAAATCTCATCACACCTTTCATAGGTGAGATTTATAAATAGACCCAATCATTTACTTCAAATTCTAGATCCCTTTTTCTAACATCATCATAATACTTTTTTCTACTTTGAGCCGTTCTCAACCTCTCCCTAATGAGTTGGACCTTCTCAATAGCTTCATAAACCATTTCGGGACCAACAAGAGCAATTTCACCTACCTCAAACCAACCAACCAGAGACCTACATCTCCTTCCATACAAGGCCTCAAAAGGAGCCATAGCAATACTTGAGTTGTAGCTATTATTGTAGGCAAACTCTATTAATGGCAAGTGGTCATCCCAATTACCCTTGAAGTCTATAACACATGCCCTCAATATGTCCTCTAATGGTTGACAATTATTTGGTTAATTGTTCATTGATTCTTTCAATGATATTTCCTGAAACTTCGAAAGTATCAGAAAGTTTGGGGAATTTTTCTTTAGAAAATTCTGGGAGTTTGAACCCTGGGTTAGGTTCAATATTATTGTTGGATGAGGTAGAAGCCGGAGTAGGTCTTCTACTTTGGTATCTTCTATTTGTCTGGAGATGAAATGAAGAATTTGGTTTGAGTAGTTGTTCTGTTCTACTACTCGATCTATATCTGCAGTGGTGAGTATAGCACCTGTTTTATCACTTTTCTCTTTAAAAGGAGAAGCATTGATTATTGTACCTGCAATAGGAATATTAATTCCTTCTAGAGGAGGAGTAATTGATTCAACAACCTTGTGGGAAGTAGTGTACCATTTGTTAATGATAACTTGTAAAGATTCATCCTGATCTTTCATTTTACGTGTCATTTCGAACCATCTGAAGAATTCAATCTCGCAACCGATTCTTCTCATGTCTGTCATTCAAGAATCTCTAAATGATTCTCTTTGAGAGAGAGTATAGGTAGCAACATACCGTTTTCTCTTCTTTTGGTTTCCTGGGTGAATCCATTGCTTATGCAAAATATCTGGGTTCGGTTCAAAGACCTTAATTGTTTTAAGCATTCCAATCCATGCAGGTTTCTCCTTTGGTGGTTCCATTTCACTTGCTGAAGGACTGCTGGGAAGATCTTGGTAAAAAACTTTAGGAATATTTTCTGAAAAGTCTACACCAGTGACTTTACTTTTACTGTTGTCAGTAACAGTATATAAATCATTGTCATCTTCCTCCGGGGTTTTTGAAGGAGAATTTGGTCCAGGCACGAGTCTCGAAGGACATGAAATAGAGGGACCAGACCATGACGATCTTCGGTACAAAGAAGATCGCATTATTGGATTGTCAAGAAATTTGAGTTCTATTGACCCATCAGGAAATTGAACGGCTTTTTCAATCTGGGATCTTTTAGAATGAGACGCAAAAGGCTGGGTTATGGCTTCAAAACGCCAATCATTACTAGAGAGTATATCTTTCCATTTGAGTAGACGAGGAACAAAGATAGAACTATGTTCATGGTTGGCTTCCATAAGCATAGTCTCACCTTTAAGACTCTCTATCCGTGCCTTAGGGGCAAGAGTGGTTTTCATAAGCCTATAATAAACGCGATAGATGATTGCAATTTCGTGAGTATTAGCCTTACTATTCAAGTTTTTGGTTTTGACATTAAGAGTCAAAGAATCCATGACATTAGGATCATTAATGTCAAGTAAAAAGTTAGGATAACAATTGAAGTAAACCGGCCCATCAGCTAGGTTACTCTGTAAAACTTCTAACAACGAGTCGTCAAAATTCAAAAATCTGCCATCTCTAAGGATGACACAAACAGGAATATCACGGCCTTTTTAAAAGGTTCTTCTGGTATACTCCAGTTTTGTAAATCATTTTCTAATTTAGCAATCTTAGTTTCTTGAGAAGATAAATTGATACTATTTAAAATATGCTGGTTATTTTCCATAGAATTTAAAAATATTGTCTAATGGACTTACAGAACAAAATTAATTTTAACAAGTATATTAATAATCACACAACATGTATGTTGAGTATGTAAGGAGTATTAGAACATATATCAAAGGTCTTTAATAAAGTTTCTAAGGGAGGTTCTCTTGGTTTTATATCAGTTCTTTTCTTAGAGTCATCTTAGCTACGGGACCACCATCAACAGGTCTAAACGCCTTCCTGGCAACAGCGACCTTACAAATTCGGCTGACCAACGTATGAACCGGATATTAATCGGTTACCTCATACTCATAAGAAAGAACGATTACCTCACATCAAATATAGAAACATTTATGACAGAACATGATATATGAATTAATAAACATTTACATACAAAGCATAGTGATGTAAATTATTACATACTTAATTAAAATAATTATGCCATGCCTTAGACAGTATATCTACTTAGTTGCTCATACTAAGTATATATACTGCCAACATGGCTCTGATACCAAATAACGATCCAAGAGTATATATATTGAAAATAAAATTATATTGAAAATAAAATTATATTGAAAATAAAATTATAAAACTTACAAATTTTATTTAGTGAAGCATTAAAGCATGGGATATACAGCGGGATGTTTACAAGGGGGGTAGAAGAAGCTTTCAGAATATGGGGTTAATTTTCTGATGCCTTTCTCTTTTAGAATTCTTCTGCCTTTATAGGCAAAAATGGAATAAGCCTTTATATCTCAGGCGTACAAGTGTAAGGTGTAGATCTTACCGACACTTATGGTAGGTGCATTACTTTTGAGAAAGTAAAAGTTGATGTGTACTTGATTCCTTTTGGGAATAGTAGCTTGTCTTTTGGGAAAAGTAATTCTGGTTCTTTGAACCTCTACTTTTCTTCAAAGGTCAAGTTCCTATTCTTTGTCTTTTGGGAAAAGTAATTCTGATTCTTTGAACCTCTACTTTTCTCAAAGGTCAAGTTCTTATTCTTAATAGGGATCTAGGTAAGCAGCTGCTATTCCCTTAGGGTCTAGCATATCTCCATTGTCATTTTCTGAAGTGGCTTCTTCGAGGAGAAGCATAATGTTTATATTGATATATGTGTTTAGTAATAGACACTAAGCTTGTTTGAGATAAGTGTGGTGATCAAAAGGATGCAAACATGAGGGTGATCATGTTAGTTTGAGATCTGATCTGGTAGGTTTGACGTAGAGTAGGTGAGGTGTTAAGAGGTTAGTTATGATGAATATGAGTGGTACAAGTATGTGATTCTAACTTTTAGACAAGAGTATTGATATGTGGCTAAGTCATAAGAGTAACAAGAGCATTAAGAGGTGTACCCGAGATTCTATGTAATCAGACGAGGTTCCAATTATGTTAATGATTTTTCATGTATGCCTAGATAGCATATTTGAGTTGTAAATGTGGAGTAGACTGATGTACGCGTTAATTATTACCCTTAAGAGTTTGGTAGAAAGGATTTTATATATTCAATGATGAGCCTCTTAAATATAGTTCAAAGCTTCCTCCAGTTAGGTTGATATGAACCTAGAAGGATGTTATTTGTAGGCTAAGAAGGAGAAGGAAGATTATTAATAGTTAGATTAAGTGTCCTTATAAGCCAATGAGAAAAGGTTAAGAAAAGCATCTTAGAAAGAGATCTTAGAACGAGTCTTAGTACTTGCATATGGAGAGTTCAATACCTTCTTTCCCGGACTTGCAGTATGAGGAAAATGCATTCTTATCTTCTTCTTCTCATGAAGGAAGAAGCATCACCGAATGGAATATTGATGGCTTAGCCGAACATCAGATTTATAACAAACTCCATGAAATGGAGGCTCTGCAGACAGAGAAACTGCTACAATGATTGTTGCAGGTTTTATAGCAAATTCGACATGAAATCAGGTTTTTGGCAAATCCAAATTTCTGAGAAAAGATAAATACAAAACTGCTTTCAATGTTCCTTTCGGGCAATATGAATGGAATGCCATGCTTTTTGGACTCAAAAATGCGCCTTCTGAATTTCAAAATATCATGAATTCGATATTCAACGATTACAGTTATATGTCTATTGTTTAGATAGATGATGTGCTAATTTTATCTGAGAACATAGATTCTCATTTCAAACATCTCAATACTTTCTTCAAGACTATTAAGAGTAATGGCCTAGTTGTTAGTGCTAAGAAGATTAAACTCTTCCAAACTACCATAAGATTTTTAGGTCATGACCTCTACCAAGGTGCTTACAAACCAATTTGCAGGGCCATAGAGTTCTCATCCAAATTTCCCGATAAGATTTTTGACAAAACCCAACTCCAAAGATTCTTAGGAAGTCTTAATTATGTTGCAGATTTTATTCCCAAAGTTAGACAGGTCTGTGAACCTTTGTATAAATGCCTTAGGAATAATCCTGTCCCTTGGGGTCCAGAACAGACTAAACCTGTCATCCAAGTCAAGTCTTTAGTCCAGAATCTCCTATGTTTAGGTATCCCTAATCCTAATGCATTTATGATAGTAGAAACTGATGCTTCTGATATCGGTTATGGGGGAATCCTCAAACAAAGAATCAACCCCAAATCTCCTGAACAGCTTGTTCACTTTACTTTTGGAATTGGGAATTCCGCTCAAAAAAACTATTCTACTGTTAAGAAAGAGGTCTTATCTATAGTTCTATGTATCACTAAATTTCAAGACGATCTTATCAATAAAGAATTTTTATTAAGAGTAGATTGTAAATCTGCTAAAGAAATTTAACAAAAAGATGTCAACAATCTTGTTTCTAAACAAATATTTGCTAGATGGCAAGCTCTACTATCTAGCTTCGATTTTCAAATTAATTTTATTAAAGGAGAAAACAACTCCCTCCCAGATTTCTTAACGAGAGAATTTTTACAGGGAAGATATGAGGCCCACCATAAGGCCACAGAAGCCAGCTTCACGTCAGAAGCAAAAACGACAAATGGCTAGACCATTTGAACTCCCTCTCTCAAGTATGCCTCCAATCAGACCAAATGGTTCACAAGGATCAAACCCTATGATGGATATAGGATTCTAGAACAGATACACTGCATTGGCGGATTACCCAAAATTACAGGTTTTAACGCCTACCAAATTAGTCAATCAAAAGATTGAACAAGGAGCAACATCTTCTTCGGTAAGAACCAAAGAAAGTTACACAATGAAGGCCCCAGAGACCTTTGCGGAAGCAGTCCAACCATTGACAGGAAAGATCTCTTTTGTTAGGTATGGGGTACCTAATCCATTTCAAAACTGAACTAAGAGGTTTGTAATTTATAACTAATCTAGGTGTTCCTCTTTCTTTTTCAGCATTTTTTTTACATAGAAAGCAGAGCAACGCCATGGTGATTTAGAAATCCTAATGATATTATTTTTTAAAAGAATATCTATTTCCTTTTTACAAAATTCCATCATTTCTTGATTCATTTGAATGGGCCTTGCCTTAGTAGTAATGGCATGTTCATTGAATCCTTCAATGTATGGGAGTTCAACAATATGTCTTTTTCTTTCCCAAAAAGCATTTGGGAAATCTGAGCATATTTCTTGTTCAAAACGTTTTTGAAGATTGGCTATTTTAGTAACCATCTCCGAAATTTTTAAAATCTGCTCGATTTTCTTAACTCAAATTTCATCTTTTAAAAAGGTGATATGTTGAGAGAGATTATTAATACGGAAAACTGTATTTTCTCTAATAAAATTACTTTCATCTTGTGAAAGAGTTTTAACAAATGGAAAATGTAGATTGTTCCCAAGAATAGTAGTATTAATACCATTTAAATCAGTAAAATATGGTTTTATCTGAGTGATAAAAGGTATACCAAGGATGATATCTTCATTGATATCTTCAGTTATTATAAAATCATTAGTCAAACAAATACCATTGTTACAAATATGAGCTTTAGAAAGCTTATAATTAATTTTCAAAAGTTCTCTTGTAGCGGAGTATAATTTGGAAGTACTTTTTTATAAATATTTAGTAGGAACAATACCTTTTACAATGCAATTCCTATCTGCACCGCTGTCAAGTAAAGCAATTTTGTTAATAACAAAATGTTTATTAACGACAATTTTAACATAGATATGATGACTCTGTGGTCTGGTCGAGGTAATTACCGTTACTCCAGGAGCGGCGGATGTGGAAGATATATTACCTGTATCGGTGGCTAAAGGTTCTACCAAGTGGTTATTATTGATGTTAGGAAAATCAATATCGTCTTCTTGAATAGAATCATGTTCAGACTCAAGGTCTTGAAGAGTAGTCTTTTTTGGGACTTGATTGGTGAGGACATCGGTTTCAACTATGACAAGTCGAGTTTTGATATTTCTAATCTCTTCTTTGAGACTAGAGACTTCTTAGCGTAGGTCTAAAATGGAAGGTTCACGTAGAGTAGGTGAGGAGTTACGAGGTTAGTTATGATGAATATGAGTGGTACAAGTATGTGATTCTAACTTTTAGACAAGAGTAGTG
Organism: Solanum etuberosum; assembly: GCA_029582245.1. NCBI lineage: Eukaryota > Viridiplantae > Streptophyta > Magnoliopsida > Solanales > Solanaceae > Solanum > Solanum etuberosum. The sequence continues at coordinate 4,007 of JAJONR010003387.1, read as the reverse complement.
ATGTGTGGCTAAGTCATAAGAGTAACAAGAGCATTAAGAGGTGTACTCGAGATTCTATGTAATCTGACGAGGTTCCAATTATGTTAATGATTTTTCATGTATGCCTAGATAGCATATTTGAGTTGTAAAAGTGGAGTAGGCTGATGTACGCGTTAATTATTACCCTTAAGAGTTTGGTAGAAAGGATTTTATATAGTCAATGATGAGCATCTTAAATATAGGTCAAAGCTTCCTCCAGTTAGGTTGATATGAACCTAGAAGGATGTTATTTGTAGGCAAAGAAGGAGAAGGAAGATTATTAATAGTTAGATTAAGTGCCCTTATAAGCCAATGAGAAGAGGTTAAGAAAAGCATCTTAGAAAGAGATCTTAGAACGAGTCTTAGTACCTGCATATGGAGAGTTAAATAGCCATGAGATAAGCCTTTCCCGAGTATTAGAGTAAATTCAATGTAGACCAATTTAGACATGATGGAATAGATCCATAGCTTTAAAGTGTCAGTTTCAAACCTAAGGAGGAGATGATAAGATGAGAAACCAAGTCAAGTGTTGAGGATGAGATAGTAATGTCTTCAGAAAGAGTTTTAGAGATATATCAATCCGTTCATAATCTTGCGTATTCCTTAAGTGAAGTTATTACAATATCTTGGTTATATTCCTAATATCATAATTGTGTCTATGACCTATGCTCATACACTTTAGCGAGATTCACATGTATACTCAGTTTCCAGAATAAGGGGCAAAGACTTTAGCCCATTGATCTCAACTTACTTCATAAAGTTATGGATATTAGCCTCATGGTGTGAACCTATTCATATAAACACTCATGTCTCATAGTATGCTCAGTATCGCAAATTCATGATTTGATCTCAATGGCTAGCAACATAATGTTATGTCATGCATATTCTTATATAAGAATTCTCAAATTAATCGTCCTTATGATCTTCCGCCTAAAGCTCTTTAAGTGATCCTTTTTACTTAGAGAGTTATGTTGATGATAGTAGTTGAGTGATGATAGAAGGAGAAGGTTGATGTTTCTTATGCTGGCAGCAGTAGTGTGCTTATTCCATCTAAGGTTATAAAAGTGGAGGAAGGATGAATGAAGTTTTACTATGAGTAATAGTCAGTTAGTTCCTGATAGTAATGTGTGAAATCTCATTTGATAGAGAAGATGCGAGAATGAGAAATTCTTAAAAGGATTGGTTAGTAGGAGACCATGGAGTTGTTATAGTATTAGGCTTGAATGTGGAGTTGTTAACATGTGGACAAATTCATTAGGTGTTTCTTGATATGGGCTCAAGGTTGGTTAAAGGCATCTAGAAGGAGAAGTATTCTTGGGATGAGATTCCCTATAGAGGTATATAACCTAAATTTTGTGGTTAGATTAGTATAAACATCTCATGTTTAGCATCTTGTGAATTAGAGATTTTGCTTGAAAACAGTAAGATCAAGCTATTTAATTTAAACATTTGTAAGAATAGTCATATACTCTAGTGGGAGATAGGAGTTGCAACTAATGAAGTGTAGCAATCAGAAAGGAGAGCATATTTGGGAAGTGTTGTGATGTGAGGCCAAAAATATATATTTTTATCATTATTTGCCTCAAATTTATTATTTATATTTGTCCTTTTTGAGCGTGGATTTTACAGATTGTGCTAAATAGTATATTTTATTTGTTGATTAAATTGGTGGAAAAATGAAGAAGTTTTGAGCTAAAACGAATTAAAGATGAAAGGTTGAAGAAGGAAATCAAAAAGACAGCTTAATAGATTAAATTTAACATAATACAGTAATATATTTATACATATGATGCCAATCTGAACGAATTGCCAATTCAATTTGAATTTGGCTTGCTGCTGCCACGTGTCAACAGCTTACCGCCCCTCTGCCGCCAACAATTTCGAGAAATCCAGCGGGCAATTGAAAACCCAATTTAATTGGGTTTTGGTTTCCTAATTTGTCTTGAATTCAATTATTTTATTTAGGGTTTCTATATCTGTAAATAGGGAGCCAAGAACCAAGAAACAATACACAATATAAATTTTCTTATAGCTTAGAAACTTTGGAAGAGCCGCCGTAGAGGCCAGAGAATTGTCGTTTATTCTTTCATCTCCTTTATTATTTATTTGTATTCGTGATTAGTAAATGATAATTTAGCTATTGTTCTTAAACTCAAGCATATTTATTTTGATAAATTTTTATTGTGTTTTTGGAGAAAATGAGTAGCTAAATTTCATATCTAGGGTTGTGGGAACCATGATGAATAATTAAGTAAGTTTATATACAAAGTGATTCTTGAATGATTTTTATGCATGTATTGTTAATCCTTTCGTTTAGAATACTCTTTAACGGTGGCCAACGTTAGAACTCGCCTCGTTCCTACTTGCCGGACCAATGAGATAAAGAATGAGAAAAGGATTAAACAACGGAGATTTAGTGGATGCTATCTAATAGTCTGATTACAATTGAAGTGAGGGTGAAAACTAAACTAAAATGATATGATGACTAATCTAGGGTAAAGGTAAGGGTTAGTAAAGCATACACCCGTAGACGGACCAAGTTGCGTGGTGAAATTCCCTACTTGGAGGACCAATCACGTAGGGATACCTAACTTACCAACCTTGCATGCTAAAAATTGACATAGATCACCAGTATAATATTCTTGCTATTTTATGAAATCACGGGAACACATTCATAGTTATTTCTAATAATCTAGAAATAAATACTTAGTTCAAAGCTATTTTTATTCTTTTTATTTTTGTTTCAATTTAAATCCCCCCATTTTTATATAACGACTATCGAGTTAAATATTTGCTATTGACAATATTCTTTCACATTCTCTGTGGGATCGACCCAAACTCATAGTTGGGTAAATATATTGCATACGACCGTTTATATTTCTTTTCAAGAAGTATATTTGGATGTTATCATGTTGCTAAGCTTAAAAGCTACCGGTCATATCACTCAAGATATAGTACTCCTATTCTTACTTTGTGCCCATATATCCTTGCTTTATGTAAGATAACTTCAGATAGAGCTTGGCTATGTTAAAACTCATACCATTCTTGACTGATGTACCAGCTCCATCTATTTTAGTAGGCAAGTCCAGAATTCAGAAAGATAGTAAGAGGAAATCCTTTTCATTCTTAGTTTAACCGTCATTCAAGGATGAATGATCCGAAGAGGAAGATATTGTAACATCCCAAAAATTTCTATGTTACTATCCGAACCATTCTTCATTCGTGAATAAGATCATACCAAGTGATTCTTAAATTTCCCATATATGGAAAGGTAAATTCTATAGTGTGTGAATGATTTTGGATATCAATTAATCTCACTAGAAACTCCTAGCACAAAGTTGAGTTGAAAGTTTCCTTACCGATTAAGTTTTGATGTAAGATTTTAATTAGGTCAACTCCAAACGACCATATCTCTTAGAATATAAAGAGTTACGTGACCCATAACCTATCAAATTAAAGGTATTTGAATCTTCTTTCCACCGCCACAAATTTTGCAAAAATTTGAGTTTTGAATAAAAAAGTTATAACCATTTTAGTAACCTGATACAGTGCAGTGACAAATTAGACGACGGAAAAACATTAAAAAGGGTCATTTTTATCTTTTTACCTCTAAGAAAACCTTTAAAGATTATTAAAATCCCCAAAAAATATATTTTTATCTCTTAATGCATCATTCTCTTCTCTCTCAAACCCTAAGGCAAAACCCTAAGGAAAAATCAAAGTAGAAGACTCCATTCAAGATTCATTCTATCTTTTTTCAAGATTCTTCTTCAAGGTAAGTCTTTTTCCAAGAATTCCATTGTTTTCAACTCAAATTCCTCCATATAATTATGAATCACTAATGAAAATCATAATTCTTGGTCATAGAGATTTCAAGAAACTAATTCAAGAATCTCAAGAAAGGTTTTCTTGATTGTTTACCTTCAAGCTAGGGTTTCAAGGCTTCTAATCAAATTCTTATTCAAGATTCTTCAAGAACCTTGTTCTTC
>JAJONR010003386.1:0-43743 GCA_029582245.1 Solanum etuberosum | reverse complement strand
GGGTGTTGCAGGAGAAGGACTAGACGAGTTCAATGAGGAAGGAACAAGCACAACTGATTGTGGAATTGATGAAGGTGTCTGGACAGTGAGCGGGGCAAACATTGGTTGATGTAGCAGGCACCGTAGCATCGTCCTGAACAGCAAAGGGAAAAACTGTTTCGTCAAAAACAACATGACGGGAAACAAAAAATTTAGAGGAAGTAGGATCAAAACACTTATAACCTTTGTGAATTTTGCTATACCCCAAAAACACACATCTCTTAGAACGAGGAGATAATTTATCTTTCGTATAAGGGCGAAGCCAAGGGAAGCAAAGACAACCAAACACACGCAATAAGGAGTAATCAGGATCAAAATTAAATAGGACGCTAAAGGGAGGCTGATTATTTAGACGGGGAGTTGGTAATCTATTTATATGATATAAATAGCAGTATCAAAAGCATTTGTCCAAAATTTGGAAGGAACACTTGCATGTGTTAATAAGGCACGACCGGTCTCAACAATATGTCGATGCTTACATTCTACACAACCATTTTGTTCTGGGGTATAAGGACAAGAAGAACGTTGTGTAATACCATTGTCTCTTAAATAAGAAGTTAATGCCTGAAACTCACCTCCCAATCTGCTTGAAAGCTCTTAATCGGACGACCAAAGTATTTTTCCACAATTTTTCGAAATTGAATAAAAATGGAAAGAACTTCAGACTTGAACTTAAGAAAATAGATCCATGTGTATTTGCTATAATGATCAAAGAAAATAACATAATATTTGTATCCATCATTCGAAATAACAGGTGTTGGACCCCAAACATCCGAACAAATCAAATCTAAAGGGCCTGTGGCCTGAAAACTAGAATCAACAAAACGAATTTTATGACTCTTGCTAACATCACAAGTTGGACACAAACTAGAAGACCCACAACTAGACGAAATAACCGTACTAGAAGGCAAAGCCCGACGAACTATAGGATAAGACGCATGAGCCAAGCGCACATGCCAAACACCAAGTGAAGCAGCATATGAAGCTGGTGAAGAAACTGACTTCCATATCGGAAGGGAATATAGACCTCCCTCATTCGGTCCTTTGTGAAGAGTTGCCTTCGTTGCCAAGTCCTTATTCAAGAAATACTGAGGAAAAAATTCAATTGAGACTTGGTTAGAATTAGTAAAAGAACTGATAGACAATAAATTTTGGGTAGCAGTGGGAACATGAAGAAGACTATCAAGAACATAGGACTTATCAGAAATAAATAGAGATCCTTTACCAATATGCGAGATGGGCAATTTGGAACCATTACCTAGAGTAACTTCTTCCGGACCATGATATTCTGAGTGAATAGCAAGGTTGTGATGTCATATGATGCGTGGTGCCACTATCCATCAACCAATTTTGTGTTGATTGGGAAGATGTGCTTGCTAGATTTGAAGAGGGACGGCCAGATACCCGATTTCCATTCATAGTCCTAGGTGACGGACAAACTCGTGCAATATGACCCTTTCCTTCGCAATTAAGGCAGACAATTCCAGAATAATCAGTGGAAGGTGGTGGATTTCCTGAATAAGTTCCCGAATGAGTTGCAGTGGCATAATGCTGACTTTGAGATTGCTGTGAACTTTCATGGCTAGTAGAGCATCCACGACCCCGATTAGTACGCCCCCTGCCGCGTCCACGATGTGTAGAGAATGAACTTTGTGTGTACTGTGCTGTTGGGGCAATAACAGTACTGGCATCTTCACGTTTTAATTGTCTTTCTTCATTCAACAACATACCATAAAGTGCATCAAAGGTGATGTCTTCGTGACGTGATTCAAGCGACCTTGTGAAGGGGCGATAAGCAGAACCTAATTCGGCAAGAACAAACTCTACTAAATCATCATTAGTGACTGAGTGCTGCAAGGCAGCCAACTTATCAGCAATAGTTTTTGCCCCTTGCACGTAACTTTCAATAGTTGCATTATCACGACGCAAGTTGTGTAATTGTGCCTTAAGTTCACGAATCAATGGTTTAGATCCACTAGCATAGGCTGCAACAAGTTTGTCCCAAGCTGCACGAGCTGTTTCTGCTCCGAACAATTGAGGGAGAATACTTTCTGAAACTGAAGCGACTATCCAACTCAAGACGAGTTGATCTTGACGTACCCAAACCTTATATGTGTTTTTAATCAAAAGAGAATAATTGGCTAATTTTCGAAAAATGAATTTAACTTATAATTTGGAGAAAAATCGATCTTTAAAAGAAAGAGTCGCCACTTAATTTTTGAAAGAAATTAAGAAAACTTAAAATTTTCAAACGATTTAAACAGATTAAAATCATTTAAAATCCAAAAGGATTCGGAGTTCAATTTACATTTCGAGAAGGGATAAAGCATTCGAAGTGCCCGCTAACGTGCGGTTGACCAACGACTTGACTAAAACATTTGACTAACTTGAAAAAAATGACTAAGTTGGAAAACCTATTTTTATTTTTGAAAGGAAATAAACTAAAGGGATTCTTAAGGGAAAAACTCATATGTTGACAAAACAATTAACAAAATAAGAAGTAAATATAAATACTACAATTTGATCCTAAAAAAAATGGAAATGATTTTTTCTTTTGGAAATTTAATTAAATACAAACCAAAACAAATAAAAGGTTAGTTGAATTAATACAAATCAAATAAATAGATAAATGCAATCCAAATGAATAAGGAAGTAATGGACTTGGGCCCAAAAAAAACGTTTCCAGCCGCTGGACTTTCCTTTGGGCTTTCTTGAGCCCATTTTCGCCTAAAACCTGTATATTCTATGTATATTGAGTGTATATCGTTGTATACGACTTATATCTGACCCACTTTGGGTTGTCCGAAATCTATATTTTTCATATTTTAACCTGTACTCCTGTATTTTGACGTCTTGGACCTGTATATCAATATTTTTGCCTGTATATTATTGTGTATACAATGTGTTTATCGATGTATACAAGTTGTATTTCGGCCTGTTTCGGACTTTCCGGAAACCTGTATTTTTCGTCTTTTAACCTGTACTCCTGTATTTTGACGCCTTGGACCTGTATATCAATATTTTTGCCTGTATATCACTGTATAATGAGTGTATACAGAATGTATACGATCCATTCCTTTGGACTTTAGGACCTGCACTTCAATTTTTCCAGCCTTGTATTCGCTGCACCTCGACCTGTATTTCAGTGTATACTTCGGTATACAGCATGTATACAGCCCATTTTCGGACTTTCCAAAACTTGTAATCTAACTTTCCAGCGACTCGAACAAGATGTGGCTGACTCAAAAATGGTCCAACTCAAGGATATGCAAGGAGGATTCCAAAATGGACTCGGATCAGTGAGTTCGTGCAAGAAAAATAAAAATGATAAGAGATTAGGACAAGGAAGAAAGTCACAACAACTCAAAATTTGAAAATGCAAACATATGAGGGCAGAAGAATGAATTCCAGATTATGGATATGCTATGACTAAGATGACAAACCTTTGTTGCAAACTTGGTTCAAAATTCTAACCATAATCAAATAAAATTTAAATGAAATGCCAACAAAGACATACCAATATTGTATTGAAACTAAGAATCTGCTAGTGCAAATTAATCATTAGAAAAGGCAATAATTTCAGTAAAGAAGTCAATCACAAATCCATAAATATTTTAACTCATTCCTAAAAACAACAAATTAACACATAGGTTAGCTAATTACTTGTGAAATAAATTAACCCATATTAATGATGAATTCAACAAGGCGACGGAAACTAATAGGAACTTTAGCTCATTACATGCACATTGTACTTCAAATTGCCACATGAACATCAGATACTCTTAAAGCATTTACTAACACAAGCAATAAACATATAAATGCTGATATGAGATGCTTAGAAGGCCAATTACGGATTTGTCATCTAAAACAAAAACGAAAGCGACACTACAGAATCTTAACCATATTCAGAGAATTTAGGCTTGGGATAAGAGGAAACTTCACTAAATACAAAGAAATCATACACCATTGAGATCTTAACAAACACGCTTCATGAAGAAAACGATCAAATTGGAAACAAAATGCTCATCAAACTTAGGCTAAATATACCTTACTTGGAATTGAACATGTAGGAACTCAAACGAGACTAAAATTGTAAGCTATTTAGCACACAAAATAGGATAAGATTTAGACACAGAAAACAATATGAACTTGAATATAACTTTAGGAACACACGAATTGATCATGTAACCTCATTCAAAATGCAACAGTGACAATTAAATACAATAACCATTTTGACATAAAGATACCTTATACAGAGAACTAGAATGGATTATTACCCCAAAAAAATAGAAATTTATAAGGCGAGTATATTACATCTTGTAGTGCAGCGAATCCAGGACGAACGAGCTGGACTTTTCACGAACCTTTCACCACTGACTAGGGATTCCGGCGAACTCCGGAGGATAGTGAATAAAGCGAGAAACCAAGTCTAGAAGAACCTGGAAATTCTTTTGGAATCAATCTGTGAAAGCACCCCTTAGTTTTATTTTTATTCCCTGTTGGAACTTTATGTAAGCTGTGGCTTGAGCTATTTTTCTCCAACCTACGACGGAGCTGCGATAAACTCCAGAAGCTCCGATCGAAGCTTTCCGAAAAAAAAATCTAGAAAATTTATGGCTACGGGAGTCGCTCTTGCTTCTTGTTTCTTCCTTTTTTACGGTGCTTTTTTCGTAATCCCCCTAATGGCAGTTCATTTTCCCCCTCTCCCTTTTAATGAAGATGAACAATGGCTTTAAATAAAGGGATTTTTGGGCTGGAAAAGGGGAGAAATCGGGATGAATTTTTTTGAAATTCAAAATTGAAATCCTTTAGGATAAGGTGCCAGCTCGAATTAGTACGAATTTCTAACGGAAAATTGAAGGGAGCCGCTTGATTCTCGATCAAGGACGAGTGAGATGCGGAGATTGCTCCATCTGGCACGATTCGAGAAACGGCTTTGTACGAGAGGACACGACGAGAGGAGAGGGGGAGAGGAATCGCGGGCTACGCGCGAGGGAGCAGGACTGCTGGTCTCGCGATTTTGGATTGAGTCTCGATTTTCTGGGTTTTGCGACTTTGGTGCTGCTCGAGTTTTCTGGGTTTGCGTCTAAGGAAGAAAAGACACTGCCGGGTCGGGTTGTTCTTTTGGTATTGATGTTGTATTGTATGGGTTATGTTTTAAGAGATTTGGGCTTTGATATTGCTGATGGTACTGTAATTTGAGAGAAAAGGGGCCCAAGAATGATATAAAATTGGAGGTAAGGATTGGCTAAAATTGCAATTGAGAAAAAGACCAATGAATTGCAATTATAGCCAATTGAAGTTAAGGCTGAGCCAATTTAATCAAATTTTGAAGACTTGGCTATTAATTAAATATGATGAATTAGTATGATTAATTAGCGACCTTCCTAATCTTAACGAAATAAAATAATTAACTTAATTATAAACTAAATAATTAAAATTATAATCATAACTCAAACTAAAGTAAATTAAATAAACTAGCTTCTTAAATTGACGAAATAAAATAATTAAACTAAATAACTTTAAATTATAAATATAAATTAAATTAAACTAATTTAATTGAATATTTAATCAAAATAAAATCTTTTTGAGATGATTTTCAAATATTTATAAAATATACTAATTACATATATAAAACTATATGAAATATATTTATTATTTTTAAATTATGAAGGCCGACTAAAATCGCTCAAAAACTTTGAAAAGTATCAAACTTTTATAACGCTAATTATTCTAAATCGTATGAAAATTAAGAAGCTCAAAAATTAATTATTATCGGGGAAGGTCAAAATCGGGTGTCAACAATATGCAGGATTTGGTTTATCACCATCCAAAACATGTGGTGGTGCTGGTTCGCTACCATCAATATAATGGTTGAGACCACAACAACAAATCATTGGAAGAAATTGTGTCTTCCAAAGCAAAAAATTTATTGACGTAAGCTTTACTGGCAACTGGTGAGCGAGATTAGGTGTAGGATAATAGTTTCCCATGGCATTCGTTGAAACAATTGAAGCTGCCAGAGTAGAAGAGTTCTCAATATTATCTCTCATTCGAATAGTCGTTTCTAATTATTCAAAGAATTTTTATTCTTGAAACGAAAGAGGGAATGTTCGTTAAACCACAAAAGGCTCTGATACCATGTAAGAGATATTCATTCATAAAATATGTACAACAATATGAATATATAAGTAGACTAAACACAGAGACCTATAAGAACTAGGCAACACTTGAGGAGAAATAGTCTCCTAAGACATCACAACTTACTCACCCTTTTACATAGTTTAGATATAATAGGGATCTATCTAAGTCTACCCGTTACAAAATTAAGGTACATCTTCAAACTAGTATACTATTCCTTTTATGATAAAATATAAGATGTTGAAGGTGAATTAGTTTTGAGGGATAAATTTGATTTTAGTTCTTTTAACTATAAGAGCTCGTTTGGTTAGGGAACAAGTTATATTATAATTAATTATCTTAAGATTATTATTCCACCTTCAATATGAGATAAAAATACCACTACAATTCTGAAATAAGTTATTCTGTAAATTTATTCTAATTAAATATGGAATAAATTCATCCTAAAAAAAATTTTGAGATTAATTATCTCTTATCATTGGTATCAAACGAGTCCTAAGGTTATATTCAAACTAAATTCAGATAAAAGGTAAAATTATTTATTATCACAGTTGAGGATAAATCTAAACTAGTACACTAGGGTTTTTTGATAGAGTGTATAAAATAATGTTAAATAGGGTATATATTAGTTATGCTGACTTTTTTCCTATTCACGGCTGATTTGATGCATTAGAAATAACAAGTATTGCATCACTTTTATAAAAAAATATTTGTTTATAAAAATATTCTTCACTCTTTAATTTTAGGAAATGAAATGTCTGGAGAGGGATTTGAGGTATAGTCATGTCATTGTTACTAACACATAGAAATTCATTGTATTAATAATACACAACTCAATGCACAATGTATATAACTAATGTAACGACAATATGCAAAGCTAATGTATGCATTGTTTTTTCTAATACAGTTTACTAAATTGCCCCAACAAATAACAATAACAAAGGACAAACAATCTCCCATTGTTGAGCTTGAGGGATATTTTTGACTTTTTCCACTTTGTGCAAAAAAGGGCAAAACACCTTCTTCGTATTAGAAACAAAGCGATGAGGGATTGAACAACCTTGGACCCAAGGGTTTTGCAGGGTTTAACAGAACCAAATACGAGGTTCCAATCTTGAAGATTACCATGAGAAAAATTTCATCTTTTGCTGCTCCACTTCTCCAGGAGTACACCAAAACTTCATTCTCTCTCATTTCTAAAGACTTCATCTCCCACTTTTCTTCTCTCCCTAGTACCAGCACCAACCCCATCAATGGAAATCAACAAATTTCCCCTCAATCATCAAATACCCATCTCGAATCTTGCATCAAGACTCAATCTTTACATTTCTCCAATGTCAAAATCCAACAATCCCAATCTTTCAACACACTTGTGGAGCAAAACCCGTCTCAGTTATCTTCAAGACAGAGAAAGATTAAAGAAAGATCACAACTTGAAGAGGCTTTTGAGTCAGCAAAGACTATTCAAGAAATGCTTCAGGTTTTTCAAGAAATGGAGGTAAGTTTTGATGAGAGGGAACTTGGTTTGCCATGTTTAAGAATAGGTCTCAAACTTGACCAAGAAGGTGAGGATCCTGAAAAGGCTCTGTCTTTTGCTAATAGGGCTTTGAATGTTTTGGATAGAGATGATAAATTGTCTTTGCCTCTTGCTATGACTTTGCAATTGTTGGGTTCTACTAGTTATAGTTTGAAAAGATTTAATGATAGTTTGGGGTATCTTAATAGGGCTAATAGGGTTCTGGATAAATTAGTTAAGGATGGTTCTTGTAGTGTTGAGGATGTTAGGCCTATTCTTCATGCTGTTCAGCTTGATTTGTGTAATACGAAAACGGCTATGGGGAGAAGAGAAGAGGCCCTTGCTAATCTTAGGAAGTCTTTGGAGTTGAAAGAGATGACTCTGGGAAGAGATAGTAAAGAACTTGGAAAAGCTAATAGGGATGTCGCGGAGGCATATGTTGCCATATTGCATTTTAAAGAGGCTCTACCGTTTTGTTTGAAGGCATTGGACATACACAAGGCACAACTAGGGCAAAACTCTGTAGAGGTTGCACATGATAGGAGGCTTCTAGGAGTTATTTATACTGGATTAGAAGAACATGAGAAGGCATTGGAACAAAATCAATTATCACAGAAAGTTTTGAAGAACTGGGGTCTTAATACTGATTTGCTTCGTGCGGAGATTGATGCAGCCAACATGCAAATAGCCTTGGGGAGATATGATGAGGCCATTAATACTTTGAAGGTTGTTGTTCAGCAGACTGGAAGAGAGAGTGAGGATAGAGCTACGGTCTTTATCTCCATGGCAAAAGCATTATGCAATCAGGAGAAGTTCACTGATGCAGAGAAGTGCCTTGAAATTGCATCTGGAATCCTAGGAAAGAAAGAAAAAACCTCCCCTGTTGAAGTTGCTGAGGCATACATGGAAATTTCTATGCTGTATGAGACTATGGATAAGTTTGAAGCTGCTATATCACTATTAAAGAGAACACTCGCAATGCTTGAAAAGCTACCTCAGGAACAACATTCAGTTGGAAGTGTTTCAGCACGAGTTGGCTGGTTACTTCTCTTAACTGGTGGAGTGCAGCATGCTATTCCTTTCTTGGAGGATGCAGCGGAGAGGCTGAAAGAAAGCTTTGGATCAAAACATTATGCAGTTGGTTATGTATACAATAATTTGGGTGCAGCATATTTGGAATTAGATAGACCACAATCTGCTGCCCAGGTTTTTGCATATGCCAAGGATATCATGGATGTTTCTCTTGGTCCTCATCATACAGATACTATTGAAGCATGCCAAAACCTTTCAAAAGCATATGCTGCCATGGGGAGGTAAGAAATTCAATCTTTTCTTTTAAGTTATATTGGCATTTGTTAGTGTGCATTATTCTCTTTGAATGCATGTACCTTTACCAAGTACACCGCATGAAATATGTGTTATATGAATCCTTCATTTGTCTTTGATGTACCGGTTAAAACGGGCTTACGAGGCAGGTATAAGTATGTCATGCCAAATATAATAAAAATTAGCACAAACTGCATGTATTCATATCCAATACTTGTACACCCCTGTATCATCATCATGTACGTTTAAATGTATCCATGCAACATTTATTGAAACAAGAAGTTTAACTTTTTAAGTTGATTCTTGAGATTACCTTTCTGCCGTTCTTATTTCGTCTTGCCTCTTGAATTTGTTGATCTGTATCTTATATGGTTAATTTTTGTTTCCATGCATTCCTCATATAAATCTTATTAGTATGTCAAATGAATAGGTACTCCTCTTAGTAGCCTTCTGTATCCGTGGTTTATCTGACATGTTATTTCATATGCCAAGCTTCTGCATGCTCTATATGTTCCCTTGTGCTCTCACACATTTGTCGAAAATTAGTGTTCTAGTTATATAAATGTACTATGGTCTGGGTGGATGCACTACCTCATATTCTGTCACGTTGGAAGTATATCAATACCAACTTTTGGAGTCTCTCTTTTCTTCGTAGAGATTAGTGGTCTGCTGCTATGCTGTGACAGTGACAGAACAGCTTACTACCAATAGATTTGATCAATTATGTATATGAATCATTCATGGTTGGTATGAATTCCTAATATTTTATTAAATGGAGATATGTAAAGGAGGATAATAGATGGAAACAACACCAAAGCTTGTACTTATCCATCTTTGCAAGTGACTTGACACAATTGAAATATTGAGAAGCTTTAATTGCAACTATTAGTTGTTAGAGTTTGATTCACACATATCAACCATAGTAGATCTAACAAACTAATAAAGTTTATCTACCTAAGTAGACAACTTCACATTCGTAGCTTTGCAACCAAGGGTGTAGCTTAGTGGTCGAAGAAGTTGGAATAAAAATCAATGGAGATAAGGATTCAAATCCGAACAGAGGTCAAAAGAATCAGGTGATTTCTTACCATGTGCTTAGATCTTGGTGGATAGAGTTTCCAGTAACTATATGTAATACCCGAATGGAATAGTCAAGGTATGGAAGTTGGTCCGGACACTACCAGTATCAAAATAGAAGACATATGTAGCTTAGTGGTGAATAATTTGAATTAGTTGATTAGGTCAAGGATTTAAACTCACCAATAACATTTGAGGCTGAGGAGATGTTTTTTCTTTTTTCTTTTCCTTCTGATAAGTAAAAGGTCCTTCACAAAAATAGCACCAAGAGAGTGCTGGAAACTGTACATGATGTATGACTTAGTCTCCTATTCAAAATACAAGGAGTCTTAAAGTAAAATGGAGTGTTAATAGATTAAAAAATCTGTCAACATGATGTACATCTTTCATTTTACACCAACAAAGACCTTATAAAAAATGCTCCCAGGCACCATGTTCTCTCCACATCTGATCTTCTTTTCATTAGCAACCTTCAGTTTACCAGTGTTTGAAATTCATGCCATAAGCTCCTTATGCTCTTTCAAAGAGCAAAGTGATATGTAGGGGTTATTGCCATGGTACACCAAGGGCTGTGCATCCCATATTTTGCACTGTGTACCTTTCTCCAGAGGGCGTCTTGTCTACTGAATCTTCATGACTGTTTTGAAGAACATGCATTTGTTCCATAGACTCTAGTTTTTTTTAAATACTTCTAAGTTCCCCTCTGTTGTGGTTGCTGTTACGATAGATAGTTTCACCGAGTGGATCAGAATTTCCTTCCCTTAGGAAACTGCTCCTTATTCTGTTCAATGTTTCTCACCATACGTAGGCATAGGGAACATGGACACTATAAATGTATGAATGCTATCCAAGACAATATTAGGACTAGCATGATTGCTATAGATACATATTGTTTCTTTAATATTGAAAGTCCCTTTTCAAATATTTCAATCACACCTTGCATATCAAGTTCCAGTTTCCACCTGATTTTTTCCTCCCAAAGGAAGGTCCAAGCATACTTTTGGTATTTATCCAACTCTACAACCCAAAGTGTGCTAATTCCTGTTTGTTTCTTAAGTCGTTTGTTTGATACAAAGAACTCTTTCTAACATTTATATCTAGCCCCAATCCTTGAATGAAATCAAAATGACCCTTAAGTGTTATAATTTTCACTTCTGCACCATAAATAATTAGAGCATTAGCAGCATAACCTAAAGAACCTCTGGGTTTAGTCTTTTAGGGAACTCCTATTTTGCCTAATCAATCTTGTACTAGTATTGGAATGAAATAATTCTGAATAAACCGGAATGGATACAGAGGATTATGCAGCCAGTCCCAACTAGTTTTGAGATTGGGAAATGATTATTTACTGATTGATCTTAGGACAATAGATCAACATCAAGCGAAGTGCTACATAAAGGATACCCATGTATTGGTAAGATAAACAAACTATGTTATATAAGTTACTAGAAAGATGTTATGCATGTAAAAGCCTTTATGATTTTCCCTACATTTGGAGTTCTCTTTTTTCGTCAATAGAGGTATATACGCCTGAAAAGGAAAAATAAATTCAAGAAAAATGGAAAACTCAAACAAAACCTTTTCTGTCCAGGAAATTTGATCAGTGGACGAAGTTTATTCAAAATTATTCCTTGAGTATTATTTTAATGACGTCCAACATCTAATTGGTGTCGATAGGTTGCACCAATCATTCCCACCTCTGTTTGAGCATTTCCTACTGGTATCAAGGTAGACATATTTCCATCTGTAGTGAATTGGCATTAAGACTTTAATAGTTTAATTGGAGTCAACCGTCCCATTCAATACCATTGGGGTCACTGGTCCTCCTTGCGCTAAATTTAGTTGCAACTTGTTACTGAATTATAACACAAAAGCATCTTTCTTTATTCCTTTGCTTTTGTCATACATTAGATTATTAGTTTGTGCAAGGATTGCAGCTGTAGTCTACACTAGAAGTTTAAACATCTAGTTTCTTCTGTTTTTTTAATTTTCTTGAGTTAGATAATGAGTTTAAGGGGCTACTATGCGCCCATAAACAATTTTGGATGACATATAACATATTGATAGACAGATTCTGATATTGACTTTCTTTGTAATATTGTTTTATAATTAATTCAAATTGGCTAGATTCATATAATTCTTAGTTGTTATTCTTCTCCGTGCTTTCTGTTATTGCATCTGTCTTAGACTCTTAGGTGGAAACTTGATGTGCGACATAGCGTATTCTCTGGACACCTCTAAATTTGAGGACTAAGACTAATTGTCATCATAATGTTTTCATAGACTGTCCTTTTGAAAATATAAAATTGTCACAAGCAAATAGACAAAATCTGGAGAAGGCTCTGTGAAAATGCAATTTGAGAATCCTGTAAAAATGGGTACAGTGATTTATTCACGCAACTTCAGGAGTGTCAGGACCCATTATGCTTCCAGAGGTTCAGTTGTTGTAACATATGCTTCCAAATTCAACAACATAATTACCTGGACCTGCATATGTGATCCTATAACCTTAGCTATGGAAATCATATTTGTTGAGAACCAAGTGTAAATGACTCTTGCAAATGAGTTTCGTTATTTTTACCTTTATTTAGCTCCTAAAGAGGCTTGAAACTAGAAGTTCTTTATCATTAGAAAAGGACAATTGAATGGTTTGTTACAATTTTATGATGTTTTTAGTTGAGCGTGAAAAATATGTCTTAACATGTTACTTCGTATTTTTCAGCTATCAGCTTGCTATAAACTTCCAGGAGAAAGCTATTGAGGCTTGGGAAGGCCATGGTCCAAGCGCAGTAGATGAACTTAAAGAAGCTCATCGACTTCTTGAACAACTGAAGAAGAAAGCTTCTGGTGTATCCGATGTGAAGGCCTTGCCTTTGGCTAATTCTAGTGAACAAGTTGTAGTTTCAGCCATTGAAAGGCAAAGAAATGCAACCAAAATGCTGAATCAATGAAGTTCTCCGTAAGTTTATTAATGTGCTCTTTCCGTTTTAGGAATAAAACTATACCTTTTGTTAGTTTGATGTATCATTTTCACTGGAACCTATTCTTATAAAGCTTCACCAAGGACATGAAAGCTACGAGATCAATCAGTCTGCGACTTTCATCCATCATGATAGTTGTTTTTTCTACATTGAGGTCTCTGTCCTGGTTTGGTTATGAAAATCACATTGATGTGTTTGAATATTCGTTTTAATAACAAGTTTTTGTATCTTTTTTGGTGTTTCTAATATTAGACGAAGAAAGATGAGCTTAAATGAAACGACACTGACAAGGAGTATTCATATTGTTCAAGCGAATTTTTTTTTTCTCACATGGCATGGAAACAAGGAATTGACCATGCTACATTTTCGTTTATTGTCTCTGCAATTTGTGACATAAATATTTGTAACACGCAGAATCTTGCATAAAAAAATATTGTACTGGAGAAAGAGATTTTGAATTACTTTACTCTTTTCGTATATTGTGAATCTTGAGGTTTGACTTATTTTGTTAATTAATACTTTATTAGTGCATTCACACAGATTAAAAATAAAAAAACTTTCCAAGCAAATTAAGGTCCACTTTTATCATTTTTACATAGAGTTGTTTAGCTAAACAATTTAAGAATAGTTATATTAGTCAACATAATAATTGAAATGCGAGCAAATTTGATTCAACACCATAACTAGTTATTTATTGTAAGACTTTGTTATGATAACCCAAAGAATAGAGTAATAGCTGACCGCATAAATATTTTTTTCATCGTCAATATATGTTAAATTCATTTAATAATAGATTGAAGTGAATAACGTGGTTGGTTGAGGAAGTTCCTGTAAAGACAGCTTCACATGAGTTTCTGCCTAGAAAAATGTACTATGCTCTTCAAGTTTGACCAATTCATATAGTGGTAATTGTGCTACATTATGTAAATAAATATAAAAACGCAATTTTTTGTTATGTTATTATTAACTCTAGAGAAATATTCATTGCTATCTTTTCTGTATCGTTCTAATTTTATCGGATGTTTCCGAAGGAACGAAACATGGCAATGAAATTTGTAATGGTGTAATGGGTCCCTTGCCATGATTGGACCCTTATCTCATTTCTTTGCCATTCTTTCTGATTTTCTCACACAATCATTTTCACTCATGAAAAATCATAACTAGTACAAAATATAAATAAAATATTTTTGCTACCTAGCCATACCATAGTGACTTTACAATGATTTTAATAATTTTCTCAATAATGCTATGTTTCATATATCTTCTATACTATTCTTGTACAAAAATAACAAATAAAACATTTTATCACAAGGTAAAAGAAGATAGGAGACTTGGTGAAGTTCTATTGCGATGAATTGAACTTTGTGGACGTGACAGTCAGGTAAACTATTCGAACGAGAAAATATTGATTCTATACCTAAGTCTAAAACCATGTTAATATTTGTGTAAAGTTGCAAGAAAGAATGAACAAACAAAAAAAAAAACAGATTGAAAGATCCAAAATTTAAGATTCAAAAGGTAAAACTGATGTCTTGGATCTTCTATGTCCAAATGAAAAGATCGATTTTCGAATCGATCTGCTACTGCTTTCACCATTGTTTCTCACCTCACTGATCAGCTGCCTATTATGACGTATCATCTGTTGCACTGACAAGTAAACATGTCGATCTGCTGCTGAATCCATCGAAAACGATCTTCTTATTGGCTCAACTGAAAACAGAGTATCTTTATCTCTTACATTTATACATTCATCGCCCATCATTGAATACTTCCTTGTTTGTTCTTTATCCGACTTACCAATCCTCTGTTCAAATTTACTCGACGAGTCAGTACTTGTGCTTATAGAGTTACTTCTATTTTGGGCCTCTGCTCCAAGTTCACCACTCAATTCAATCACTACGAAATCTTCCTCACTTGCTAACATTTCACTTCTTCTCAGTAGCGGAATATGAGGATCTTGAGGTGATGAATTTGGCGCGACAATCATATCAATCGGATGTTTATTTGTACTACCTGAAATGCTAGTTCTGCAAAGAGGGCAACTAGCATTATTTTGAAGCCAAATATCAATGCAATCTAAATGGAAAGCATGGCTACATTTTGGAAGAAGTCTAAGCATTTCATCTTCTTTAAATTCATTCAAACAAACAACACATCTTCTAAAACTTCGTTCACCGACTCTGTTTTTGCTGTATGGAAATGTTGGAATTTCTCTTATTACCAATTCATCAAGTCCTCTGCTTTCTCTTGATGGTGTATAAGCCATTAAAGGGTCTTCATATTGGCGTGGACGCGTATTGAAGAAGCGTCTTAAAGGATCAAATTGTTGCCAGTTGATGCAGCATTTTGTTACAAAGATGTAGTAACTGACTAGCAAGAATCCTATTGCCATGATTCCTAACATCGCGACGCCAATTATTGGGAAGCCGTTTTCGGAAACTGCACCCATTGGAGTTAAATGAGTTGCACTAATGTTGTTGTTCTGCTGGTTTTTGAATGAAAGGAAAAACTGGGATACATGAATGGACATATGTTTATGCGATGCTGCATCCATCAACAACACGATAATGAATAAAGAATATGATGAGCTTGATTAATTGAAATCTTACGTGATTATGAATTGAACGAGATTTGATGAGTGAAGTGTTTATTTTTTATGAAGAGGTGAAAACTTGGAAAGTCAAATATGAATAAAGAAATGAGAGCATTGAATGAAGTGGGGAGAGTTTTGAGGAACACATGCAATTAATTATGTGTAATAATTGATGTTCTAGATTGATAAAAATATAACATAAAGTGTTTGAAAATGCTGAGACATGGAGTTGGGAGCTGGAGTGAACAAAAAATGCAAGTTGACTCTATTATTAAACTAATAAAAGAGCAATAGAGTATGAAACATACTTCACATTTCCACTTGGCCTGTGCTCCATTTCTTTTTCCTCCGTTTACGTTTACTTGTTCATTATTTTAAAAATAACTTTTTACTTTTATTTATCACTTTTAAACACGTTTCTCTAGCTCTGTGGAGTCCTTTTCCCTCTCTGTGTTTCAAGAAAATGATTTATACAAGTGACAAGCCCTACTAGGTCTAAATTGCTACTCCCGTGACTCAAATTATATGTTTTCTAAAAGTTCAAATAGAAAATTAATACTTCCTCCGTCCAATAATAGCTGTCCATTATACTATTTTGGGATGTTTAATAATACTTGTATACTTTATGAAATCAATGGATAATTTTACACTTAGTTTCTAATTTACCCTTATCATTAATTGTAGTCGTTTTCCTATTACATTTTTCAAGACATTCTATTTATTATATGCAAATTGTGATATAGTAAAATTACCCTTATATTTATAGTTTCTTAAGAAGTGTGCAAAATCAATAGTGGACAACTATTGTTAAACAGAAATAATATTAATTAACCTCTTATTGGCATATCAAAATAGTACGGTAGACAACTAGTCAGATATAACACAAGTACATTGAAACTTAAATATTCGTGGCCAAAAACAATGGTATGGAAGTATAAAAAACATTAAAATGTCACATCATTTTCTAGTGTAGATAGGGAAATGGGGTGAGTGATGAGTCATAAATGTAGAAAATATGGGTGCCTAATCCTATTATCATTCACAAGACATAAAAGTAGTACTTGAAGTATGTTGCACGATTCCTAATTTGAAGTGAAAAAAAGACGTCAACATCAACTCCAATCTTACCGACCAAATGGTCCATGCAACTCTAGGCGTGGGTGACCTCATCAACACTAGGGCTTTCAATCTCCACGCTTCAACTAATAAGGGAATCGACTACTACTATTTTCTTTCGCGCATCTAATAGCTGAAAGGTGAATTCAAGATTTAATATGAATTATAACTTGTTATGAATGATTAATGTAAATTATCATATGATAACTTATTTGTCGAAGTCAAGATGATTGGATCTTGTTTGAACCTGTGAAGGCAGACTAAATTAAAGTTTAAATCTTGAATATGAACTACTTATTTGTTGTATAAAAAATGTGTTTTCTTTTGAAATTTTATAAATTTATTTGGGAATGATTTTTATTTAGTTGTAACAATTGATCATTGTTATTTTTATTTTTTTGTATATCTATCCGTCAAACCCCAAATAGGGAAATATATTTTATCGGCGGAACTCATCGACAACTCCTTAAAGTTGACACAAATTTTTACTTAGACACCTCAAGTAGGCTTTGTTCATTTTAAACACCTCAAGTAGGGCTCCGCTATGCCATTTTGACCCTTTTCTGACAATCAGCTAAAATTATAAAGTGTGTGTAATACACTTGCGGATGACATAGCATGATGACTAATTAGAAGTTGACATGTGTCATTTGAGTGTAAAATATAATAATTTTCAAATAAATTATTAAAAAAACAACTAATTTTCAATAAAATAAATAAATAAAATTACCTATTTTCTACCACTCCCACCCCACCCTATCAGCCTTACTTTCGTCATTTTTGCCTCCCCAACCCTCCCACCATTTTTTGGTTATTCTTCCATTTTTTTTATTAAAAAAAATCATTAGATTTTAATTCTCTTTTTGTTTCCGTTGTAAATTTATTTTTGAGAACCATTTTATCGACAGTGAGGTGAGGTTCTGACAAATATGACATTCTTAATTTGTGTTTTGTTCTAATAAATGTTTTCAAAATTAGTGTGATGATTTGTTAAAATTTTGTTCTTGTAAATGTTTTTAAAATTAGTGTGATAATTTTTTTATTTTATTTTTTCATATTTTGTAAGGTTTTTCATCATGATTTTTCATGGTGGAAGGTGGAATAAGTGGTAGGGATAAAAAGTGAAGAAGAAGAAGGAAAAAAATAAAATGAAAATTCAAAAAAACACTCCTCACGCGCTCAAAATGGGTGCAGCACACTCAATGTGTCAAGTCAGTAGAAAGTGTCAAAATGACACAGCGGGACTCAACATAAGGTGTCTAAAATAAACAAAGCTTAGTTAAGGTGTCTAAGTGAAAATTAGTGCCAACTTCAGGGGGCCATCGATGGATTTGGCCTATTTTACCTAACATTTTCAAATCTCATATTCGTAAAGTCATTCGTGTAGACTGATCTTTTATTTACTTATTCATGATTTATCTCAAGTCTCAACCTAATTTTTAATATATTTTTTTAGATTCTTAGTCTGTATATGTTGTAAAGTCATTTATGTAAATTTTATTTGCTAAAGGTTCACATGCACTTATTTTGATAATTTTAACGTGTACCGATTTCGATTGCTAAAGTACATGAAACTTATATAACATTACTATCATATCTTCCAAGTAAATTTGAGAACTAAATGAAATTATTCATCAGAAATTGTGGTTTTATCTCAATTTATCTTATAAGACACAATTATTTAAAAGAAATAATGTCAAACATTTCATGACGAAACGAACCATTACATCATCTGAATATTTGAGTTATACATACATATATATTTAGTTTTTACTCCTCAAGACTAATTGCTTCAAATGAGAAGATATCAGGTAGTTTTTTTTTACGATTTTGTTCATATAATTTATTTATTTGTATATTGGGTGTATAATATTGTATATCAAAATTTTAAATATTGTGGTATATTGAGTGTATAATATTATATATCAAATTCTTAAATATTGTTGTAAAAAGATGTATGAAAGTTTTGTATATTATTATACACCGGATGTATGTTTTGTATATTGCTGTAGACCAAATTTTTTAATGGGAAAATTACATAACATGACAAACATGAGCGATGTATTTAATTTATTACACATTACTATAGTTTAAAAGAATTACAATTTATAGCTATAGTAAGAATTTTATAACAGCCCCCTCACCCCACCCCCACCCACCCGACTCTCCTTGTATTTCCAGCCTAATACAATGTTCTAGATTGCAAAACAAAGATATATTTTACTTTGTGTGTGTTTATCAATTGTATTATGTCAAATATAGGCGAGAGATTAGTATTGGGCAAGAGATGATGGAGATCTCTCTTCTTACTCTTCGATTTTATACTCAAACTCTCAGTATGATTAAATGAAGGAGAGATACAATATTGTATCAATTATACTCTGAAGGAGTATACAACACATAATACAAATGTATAATAAGGACAAATTAGAGTTAAATACATTGATACAAGTCTATAGTCAGTTGTAGTTACACTCAAATATATTAATACAAAGTAGATACACAAGGAACAAAAACACTTGATATACAAAATAATTACACAATTAAGATATATTGATCCATAATTATTTATAAAAGAATTTTATCAAAGAATCGCTAGTTACTATTGATATATTGAACCAATGATTATTCTATATAAAATTGTATATATGTGAGTTTGTAATAACATCTTATCACAAATATTCATTTATAAAACGAATGTGTGTGTATCTGCTCATTTGATAAAATTGTGTAAGAGTGGAAATAATTTTTTGAGAGTCTTCTAAAATTAAATACAAGTTGAGAGATTCAATTGCATGTTCATACAAAATTCCAACTTCAAATCAACCTAATCTCAAATTATACATTTGAAATCATGTCCAAACGAGCATTAGGTTAAGCATCATTTTGTATGACATCAGTATGAACACCAAAAGCCTTGGAAGCATTGATAAAATCTTTGTAGAGAATGGATTTGTAGAGAGGTGGATTAGAGTCATTCAACAAGACTTTTGCTGGTTCAACAATGCTGTTGGGAGTTGGATTCACAAATAAGGCTATTGATGTTCTTGCTTCCTTTGAATTTGTTACTGCTCTATGCTCCACACTTTTTAGCTTCCTGTTACTGATAATCTATTTCATTAATCATACAAATTACACAAAAAATATATAATTAATGTGAGAGAAATTATGCACACAATGACACAATGGAAGTGAATATATATACCTGTCATCTCTGTCCTTCAACTTTGGGTGTGTATAAGTAGACACTTAAACTTGTCTAAAATTGAACAAGTTGACACACTGTCGTACATGACATAATACACGTAGTACACCACATAAGACACAAAATTGTCATGTAGTTAGCCACATAGGACGAATGTGTCTGTTTGTTCAATTATTTTTACAAATTTAAGTGGGTACTTGTGCACACTCAAAGTTGAAGGACATAGTTGTCAGATAAAACCAAGTTAAGGGACATATTTATGTATTATACCTTTATTTATAAGAAAAAGTCATAAACTAAATAAAAATTAGTGATATTATTATTATTATTATTATTATAATCTTATGTATATGACGTATATTATTAGTTTAAAAAAGTATATGAATAAGTACATACCTCTAATTGATTGCCTATGTTGACAACAAAAGAATTTGGCACAGCCTCAACCCACATCCATTTTCCATCTACCAAAACTTGAAGCCCACTCACATTGCCTTGATATATTATTGTTATGAGGCTTGGATCAAGATGCTTTAGTATGCCTAAAGTCAAGCTTGGATCTGGACATGGTGGATAATTATTTGCTGACAACAATTGAACTTCACTTTGTTCATCAAAGTAGCCTGATTCAATTCCTAATCCTTGGCATATTAGCTTCAGAATTGTTAAACTCAGCATCCTTATTTCCGCTACGTATCTTCCCACAACTTCTCTGTTATCAATAACAAAATGCATTAGTAATTCAATTTGATTTCCACTAGATTATTGTAGTACGTAGTCTGTTTAGCCAAGCTTCTAAAGAGTTGAAAAGTATACCAGAACTATATCTGGAAACCTTTGTCAAGCAAAAATTGATTAACTAAACACAAACTGATACTTTTCAAAAAGTAGTCGAACTACTTGTGAAAACGCACAAATTGTTGCTCTAATATTATCAAAAGTACCTTTAAAATTGATTATACTTTTCAAAAAGTAAGAAGATTTGAAATTTTAGCCCAAAAAGGGATGTAGATCCACCAAAATGGGATGAAAAGTAGTTGAACAACTACTAGTATTGTTTAATTACCTGTAGGTAGCTGGTTTATCAGGCCAGCTTTGCATGCATTTCTCTAGAGGGTGTTTTATATTATCTCTCCATAAATGGACACCATTTTTAACTTCTTCTTGGCTTCCTGTGAAGATCCATCCTTTTCTGCTTGCTACATTTACTTTTTCTTCATCAGTTATGTTGTTGAAAAACTCTTCAAAGGTAGACATTGTTTGAGTCGTCACGTTCTCTAAGATTCCATGGTTGATCACCTATAGAAACAAATTCAGGATTTGAACATAATGAATTCGAGTTTGGAATTCCATCACATCATCACATGCATACAATTAAGAAGATTCAGACAATCTATTATTTGTTCACATCAAGTGAAACTTTTAACATATAATCAAGGTCTAAGGTAACCTTACTAAATTCAAATGAACTTGTTTGACTACATCCGCCTTTGATCACCTGGAACTTTTTAGTCTAGACATCAAGATATATATATATATATATACAAGATTCACATATTATAAATTTTTTTAATCATATAACAGAGCAAATGAGATCTCTTGGCCACTTACAAATTGAATAGAAAAAAATGGTCTTTTCAAATCACTTATGTGTAAAAATAAAGACCTCTTATAAAATAAAATAAAAAAAGCTGTAAATTTTCTTTAAAATTGCAAGTGGACTACAAAATCGGTTCTCCCGCAGAGAGTTCAGGTCAAAGATTTACATCGGATCGAATACTTAAAAAAATAAATATTAGTACTAAAGAAAAGTTGATCTATACATACCTGAAAAAACCCAAATTCTTGACCAGCTTGCTTAATTGTTTCAATTTTTTGTGATTTTCCAAGATCAATAACTGGGATTTTGGTGCATATAGGTATAGGGGCATCACCTGGTCTTTCTTCTTGGGGAAATGTAAAGCACTCAGGCACACATTCAACATTGAACCATTTTGTGTTATGTTTCTCCATAATTGTCCTTAAATCTTCTTCAATTCAAGCTAATTTAAACATGGATAGAGTATTGGTGCTTATGCAAATAGTTGCTTAGTTATTTCTTTATTGATTTTTTTTGGTTTTCCAATCGGTGTTCTGTGACCGCGCAGTAAATCCGAATCACGCACTGCAGCGCGTCCGAGGTGGGACTCCCAACAAGATTTTTTTCCATACTCATAACTCGAACCCAAGACTTCTAATTAACAATAAAGCAATCCCAACACTGCATCACAACCCATCTACTAACCCACAAACTCCCATGACTATTTTATTGCAAGAATTACTTTCTTAGTTACGTCTCACGTTATCACTTATCACTCCAACTTTAATTTCTTTGACATTGAACAACTTGCGTTTTAAAAATATATATATATATATATAAAACGTAGCCGGCCCTTTTTGTCGTCCATGATAAAATTTTAGAATCTTAAGATACATGAAGTTTCTTCAAAAAGAAATAATCCTAGAAAAATAATATGTGAATATTTAGTCTATTTAATCGAATTGATAGATACCAAACCCCGTCCATTCTTTAGATTTGATCAATTAGAGGACAAAAGAGATGGATTTGTTCGTTATTGATTCTAAAAATCTCTATAGTGATTTTAGCAATTCAACTTAAGATCCGATTAATTAATATCCTTCTACGATGGTGACATCCTTACTATTTTATATGTAGATCACTTGAAATAATGCTCGTCACATACACCTACTATTTAACTATAGCCAAAATTACATTATTTAACATTAATTTCTCTTTCCTACCAATAATCATATTATTCAAGTATTATTCAAGTAAAATTTGTAAGTCGTAGCCAGTTAAGCATTATTATTCTCAGGAAAAAAAATACATAATTATAAATAACTCCTACTATAATTAATTACTTAACCATACAATACTTTTAAAGTAGATGAAATTGACGCCAATCTATTTTTTTTGGTGGAAAATCTTAGTGGACAAAAATCTTGCTACAAAGTTTGTGTTTTCAAACTAAAAATATAGGGAACTTATATAAATCCCACTAGTTTAGGAGCTAATTACTTAGATACACTTTAATTAGCTTGCAATATTACGTATCTTACTAGATTTTGATACGTCCAAATACATATATCTCAGGATACATGAGGTCAAAATTAGGTGTAATTTATTCTAGATACATTGTATCTAGGTGGATTTGCATGTATCTGCGATACATAACAAATCTCGTTTGCCTCCCTCACTCTCTCTCTCATCTCGCTCGCCACTCTCCTTTGTATCTAGTATCCCAACTTCATGCGAATCACACCAGATACATACATATACATGTATCTAGTGTAATACATACATATACATGTATCTAGTGTGATTCATATGTATCTGAGATACATAACAAATCTCGCTCACCTCCCTTCCCATCTCGCTCGCTTCTCTCCATATTTTAGTGTATCTAGTAGCAAAAATACATGTACCTAAGTCTATCTTCCTCAACATATGGTAGGAAACTCTTACTTAATTAGTGGTAATATACGTAATATTTTGAAATTATAGGTAATAATAATATATGTGGTAGTGAAGTATGTATAATTATATAGTTTCTCCCAAAATATATAACTCGTGTATTTAAGTACGAAATGAAATGTTTTCCACTAAAAGTGAATCATTAATGACAATTTTTAATTTTTTTTCTAACCCATAACCTCTGCTCTTCGGTTGAGCACTTGTTGGTAACCTGCTCAATATACAATAGCTTGCAAACCATACAAAAGATGTAAATCGTACTAGGCAAACCTCATGCGATAAGAGAGGCTTGAGTTTTTATTGAAGAAAAAAATATGGAGCACAATTCTTTTTCAAAAATAAATGTGTCTTTAAAAGGGTCTGAATGAGAATAAAACTCTGTCACAGATCTGATTCATTCAGACCTTTTTCGACCCATTAAGAGATTTTTTAAGTAAAAAAAATAAACGCACTTAATGACCTAATGTTTGAACCATTCCGATTCAGACCTACATTAAGTGCAAACAAATGAGGCCTTAATGTCATTCATTAGACTCAAATATGACAAGACAAACTTTTTAATAGGTCCCATTCGTCTATTTTTTACCGGAAGTCGATGACTATTCATAGCTATTACCTTGATACCAAAGAAGAGTTTTATCCAATGCTTTATGTATGTTGTAGTAATTTTTTTCTTTATCTGTGCGAGGGTTAATTTGTAGATAGTGAAAGTAGAGGGGGGGAGGGGGGGGTGAATTAAAATTCCTTCAGTCGACTTCCTGGATTGGTCAGTCGACTCACCTGCAAGTTAGTAAACAGATATATTGAAAAGATAATTGCAGTAAGTAAATGACACAGAAAGATTTATACTGGTTCGGAACACCGATGTGGTGCCTACTTCTAGTCCCCTTGGGTTTCAAGGATTTCCTTAAGAGCTTGCGTAGAACTTGGGTGGTACAAGGTATTTCAACTGAAAGTCCTGTCTGATATGCAAATCAAAACTTCTATTTTGACACAGCCTCAACTCGTATAACCTACACTCAATTTCTTCTCTCTTTTCTTTTTCAGTTATCTACTCACAAGAATACAATGCTTTTAAGAAAGATAATAAAAGAAGATAGTACAAGTTCAAGTGAAGTGCGTGCTTCACAACTATGTCTGAGAGAGGTTTATATAGCTTTGCTCTTTTACGGAAACCCAAGGGTATTTGAATCAAGGATCACTGATTTCATCCTTGATTCGATCCTGATTGATTTGCTGAGTCATGTCCATATCAAATATGTGCATGAGCAAACCAAATTCTTCCTTGTATGATGATCTCTTTGTAAACTTGAATCTTGGCTGATCTCATTATCTTGACTTCAACCCTTGATTTCTATTTCTCCCTTAGAGGTCTCGGATTCTTGCTGATCTTGCTTCCTTGAGTGTGTCCTTTGATTGATGCATATTGTCTTCCTTGATTGATAGAGTGGATATTATCTTTCTTGGCTGATCTTGCTTCCTTGAGTATGTCCTTTGATTGATGCAAATTATCTCCCTTGATTGATTGAGCAGATATTCCCTTTCTTTTCTTAGGTGCTGCGTGCTTGACTCATTTAGCAGATTGTCTCTTTTCTTCCTTAGGCGTTTTGTGCTTGACTCGTTTCTCTTTCTTTCCCTGCAACAAGTAACAAATCGGTTAAGTGTTTCATTATTAAAACTTCTCGATTATATGAAGCTAACAGATAGTTATTACCTAACCCTTTTTTTTGTGAAGGATAAGAGTTTTATCCTTGTGTAAATTGTGTTGTACATTAAGGTAAGGCTAAACCCTTCTCTTCTACTTATTTTCATGATATATAACACTCCTGTTAATAAGAAAAAAAAATGATTTTAAAAAAAACGTGCTACTTATCTTTTTTAGCTTTTGAAACGCAAATTTATCTAATAAATATCACCGAAGGGATAGTACTAACAAATTAGATATAAGTGTGGTACAATAATGGTATATGATTAATTGGACGTTTGGTCATAGGAATTTGGGAGCTTGTTTTAACTTCAAATATTTTAAAGAGTAGGATTTGAAATTTCAAATTTTACTCAAACGTATATTTTATATTTAAAAATCCTATAATTTTGAATTTTGCAAAAAAAATAAAAAATGACTCATGTCCAACATGTGTTGGAAATCTTATAGAGAATGCTTTCTTCAAGAACACTTGTATGGAATTCACAAAAGTTTGAGGTGTGTCAGACAATGTCCTTAGGATATTTTATTCAATATAGTTGTATCCCACTGCCCACAGGATTCAACAAGTTTTTCTAATATAAACTAGGAGCCATAATCTAACAAAGATTAAAATAGAAATTCAGTCTAAGACAAAAAAAAAACATATCAAATATCACAAATGCAAATTTAGATATTAAAAAACAATAATTCATTTAGAGATACTGAAAGTTATTCTTCCAACAACATGAAGGGATTATTTATACACAAATAAGAGTTGGAGAAGTTTTGATAGTTTTCACAAACTAATTAATACTAACTTAAGAGATTCAAATTTCAAATCAATCTGATTTCAAATCACACATTTGAAATCATGTCCAAACGCGCCGTGGATTACGCGTCATTTTGTATGACATCAGTATGAGCACCAAAAGCTTTGGAAGCATTAATAAAATCTTTGTAGAGAATGGATTTGTAGAGAGGTGGATTAGAGTCATTCAACAAAACTTTTGCTGGCTCAACAATGCTGTTGGGAGTTGGATTCACAAATAGGGCAATTGATGTTCTTGCTTCCTTTGAATTTGTTACTGCTCTATGTTCCACACTTCTTAGCATCCCATTGCTGATTATCTATTTCATTCATTAAAATTACATAAAATAATGTTTACTGTTCATATTTTATTGAATACAAATTTAAGTGTGAATAACAAAGTTATATACTTATAATAGGTTGGTACATACCTCTAATTGATTGCCTATGTTGACAACAAAAGCATTTGGCACAGCCTCAACCCACATCCATTTTCCATCTACCAAAACTTGAAGTCCACTTACATTGCCTTGATATATTATTGTTATGAGGCTTGGATCAAGATGTTTTAGTATGCCTAAAGTCAGGCTTGGATCTGGGCATGCTGGATAATTATTTGCTGACAACAATTGAACTTCACTTTGTTCATCAAAATAGCCTGATTCAATTCCTAATCCTTGCCCTATTAGCTCCAAAATTGTCAAACTCAGCTTCCTTATTTCCGCAACATATCTTCCCACTACTTCTCTGTAATTGATAATAAAAATTCGTCAGTAGTTTAATTCAATTTCTACTTGATTGTAGTACGTAGTCTGCTTAGCTAAGCTTCTGAAAGGTCAAAAGTAACTTTTTATACATATAGCGAGAGATTTGAGGTAAAGATATTTATTTTTTCATCCAAACCTTGGTCAAGCACAAATTATTGTTCTAATATTACCACAAGTGTTTTTAAAATTAATTAGCTAACCACAAACTGCTACTTTTTAGAAGTATTTTTTTAAAATCAAACAGATTTGAAAATAAATAAAAGCTATAGGTACACTAAAATATATTGTTGAACAACTATTAGTATTGTTTAATTACCTGTAGGTAGCTGGTTTATCAGGCCAGCTTTGCATGCATTTCTCAAGAGGGTGACAAGGGTGTTTTATATTATCCCTCCATAAATGAACACCATTTTTAACTTCTTCTTGGCTTCCTGTGAAGATCCATCCTTTTCTGCTTGCTACATTAACTTTTTCTTCATCAGTTATGTTGTTGAAAAACTCTTCAAAGGTAGACATTGTTTGAGTCGTCACGTTCTCTGAGATTCCATGATTGATCACCTATAGAAACAAATTCAGAATTTAAAGAATATAGATCCGAGTTGAGATTCTATCACATCACATACAATTTACTAGATTCAGAACGTATTATTTGTTCATATCTAGTGAATATTTTAACATATAGTCAAGGTCTAAGATAAAGTTACTAATCCACATGCAATCTTTTTTAGTCTAAGACTCTAGAAGTGGATTAAAGATTAAGAGTCATGTATTTAAATGAGGGTCAATTTAATTATTTTAGACACACATACATACATACATACATACATACATATATCATATATTTTTATTTTTTTCATATATAACATATACGGGGTTCAGGTCAAAGATATAGATCCACATTGAATCTTTAAAAACCTTCTTGTTTTTACTTTGAAACAACAACATACATCCGATGGAATCTCACAAGTGGTGTCTAGTTAAGAAGGGAAGGATATACGCATGCAGACCTAATTACCTCTACCTTTATGGGGCAGAGAGGTTGTAATTTGAGAAAAAAGGAAAATAGTACTATACCTGGAAAAATCCAAATTGTTGACCAGCTTGCAAGAGTTGATTGATTGTTTCAATTTTTTGTGATTTTCCAAGATCAATGACTGGGATTTTGTTGCATATAGGTATAGGGGCATCACCTGGTCTTTCTTCTTTTGGATATGTAAAGCACTCAGGCACACATTCAACATTGAACCATTTTGTGTTATGCTTCTCCATAGTTACGTTCAAATCTTCTTCTATTCAAGCAAATTTAAATATGGATCAGTGTATCTAATGCTATCATTAATAATAATTAATTACATGTGCCTGCTGCTTTATGCAAATAGTTACTTAATTATTTCTTTATTGATTTAAAGAAAGAGACATATATACTTAATTTAATCAACTAACCCACAAACTCCTATGACTATTTTATTGCAAACATTACTTTCTTAGTTAGGTCTCACGTTATCACTCCAACTTGAATTGAGAATACTTATATAATATAGTGAAATGCGCCAAAAAGGAGGTGTGTACCTTTACTAGTCATAGCAAAGAACTACTGAAAATGAGCTAGGCTCTCCTTAAGCTTATAACGGCTGACACCTTATGAAATGTATCTTAGATTAAGACAAAGAAGAGATTTAATCTCATATATTTATAGGCTTAAATATCTTAATCTAAGATGTCTCTCCATTACGGGCTTACTGGTTTTCAACAGGACTACAATATTGTCAGCCCACACATATAACATGAAATGGATATTGGCCCATAATGGAGAGGTAAGACGGATAAAATCATAAAATTTCTTACAAAGACCTTTGACTTTCTCACCAAAATTTCAAAATAATTGTCATGCCAAAATCTCATCAAGATTGCATGATAAGTTATCAATCAAAACTCTCAACAAGACCTCATGATATATTGACATGTCTTGCAAAATCTCATCAATCAAGATGTTTGTAGAAGGAAGAGTATCCAATTATCATTCATTTAGTATTCTTCCTTTTTAGTTTTTTAAGTTTTCTAAGGAGAAGAAAAGAGTTAGAGTCCTTTTGGATTGACTTTAAAAAAATAGTTTTTAAGTTAAAAATATAAAAAATCAAACTTAAATGACTTTTAAGTCAAAAAATAAAAAGTAGAGGAAGACATACTTTTGATTTTTAACTTATTTTAAGTCACTTTTAATTTATTTTTAACCTAGTCAGTTGTCAAACACCTCCTAACTTATTTTAAGTCATTTTTTGACTTATTTTTATATTGTCAAACACTTTCAGAAGTAAAAAACGGACTTAGAATTAGGTTTGACCAACTTTTAAGCCAATCCGAGTCCTTTTGGATTGACTTAAAAAAATAGCTTTTAAATAAAAAAAATAAAAAGTCGAACTTAAATGACTTTTAAATAAAAAAAATAAAAAAATTAGACCAACTTTTAAGTCAATCTAAACACACTTAAATCTTGGTCTCTTTCTCTAGTCTTTTTCACGTAGTAAAAATATTTTCTATTTTGTTAAATCTATTTTTGATATTACTCCATCATGAATCTCTTTTTGTTAGAATAATAAACTTGATATATTTAATTATAATACTATCTTACTTTTAAATATCTTGGCCTGAAAATTTATTTATATACCAAACTGTGCTAGAGTAATAATTTTCAACTAATCTTATCTTATTTATATATATTTTTCTCTAAGTTACTTTTATATTAATTTTATAATTCTCACTGAGTAAAATTAATATATAGTAACTAATGAATAAAATAGTAGAGTGAAAGTGATTTTTGATTATCTATTATTTTAAAATCTGCGATCTTGTTTCTTTTAGTAATTAATTAAATCAGTAAACTTGTTTGACTTGACAATTAATTTTCTTGTATGTGATAGATTTTCTTATAATTATTATTGAAAACATTTTTTACTTTTCTTTTTCCTATTATGCAGACATTATTAAAAGACTATGCATTGGCAATATCCTAATTGACATCACTCATTGGTTTTAAAGAACAGAAAATTAATGCGTTGGTTAGTTAGTTTATTATATATCAACCAATTTTATTATTAGATTGTGTTAAATGATTTACTTTGATAACTTTTTTGATAGCATCATTATATATCTTGTCGTTTTCCTATTAAAATCATTATCTTATTGTTTTCCTTGTAATATTTGTCTTGTACGGTCAATTGATGGTAAAAGATAAAGGAATTAGGTCCCAGCTACCAACTTATATCCGAAATATATTTTTTAATACAAACAAATTTATTTAAATTTTAAAAAAAAATTACGAATAGTTTTTGTTAAATGAAAAGATTATTATACAAAAAATAAAACAACAATCTTCTATAACAAGTAATGTTACCTATGGCAATGGGGTGGGGCGGATGCGGGGTGGGGTGGGTTTAAGGCTATGCGGGGTGCGGGGGTTTAAGGTTGTGCGGAGCGGGTTGAAGTGGGTTTTTTTAAAACTAATGCGGGGCGGATCGCGAGTATACATAATTTTATGTCGGTTCAAACTTAATATTAACTTTTAACCTGTTATAGAGTGATAGAGCAATATTTATTAAGATAATTTCTTTAAAACTACTAAAATATTCAAGATACTAAATGAAAATGGTTCGATAAAAAATAATACAATTTCTTACATGTTTCTCAATTGACCTCAAAATAATAATTTTTTAAGTCACTATCCTATTAAATTAATACAACATAATGAAAAATGAATTTATTTTTATGAATTTTAATTTTAGTATCAAACTTTACTAGAAAAAAATATATTAAAAAAATTATGCGGGGTGAGTTCATCCGGAGCGGGTCTATGTAGAGAGGGGTGGGGCGGATTGAAAATGAAAAAAGTTGATATGTAGGGCAAGGCGGGGCGGATTAAGAAATTTGCGGGTTAAGCCCAACCCGCCCCCACCCCCGCATCGCCCCATTGCCATCCCTAGTAACAGTACTTGATAATTTTAAAATAGATTATATCATCAATGTATATAAATTAAGTGTAATGTCCCATTTCTTGAGAAATTACTTTTAGATATTAAATGACTATTTGGTTTCTTCCCCTCAGCGTTTTATGTTTATTTTGTGTTCAAAAAATGATTAATATGGTCCCCAATGGGATCGGGTGAGATTTTGGTGGATTTGAGCATTTTGAGTTGAGTTATATTGAAATGGTTCACTTTGGTCAACATTTCATGATCCGAACGTCGGATAGGAATTCTGTTAGTTTCATTGAGTCCGGAATGTCGAGTTTGATCTAGTAGATTGGTCGATTAGAGTCCCAAGACCTTAGGTTGTGATTTAAATATTTAGGTAAAAAGTATAATTTTTTGACCTAAATGGATTCCGATGGGGTATTTCGGTCATAACAATCTTTTCTCTTTGAAATCTGACGATTTCATTGGTTTCGAAACATGTTTTATGATGAATTTGCACTATTGGTTCATGTTTATAGGGTTCGGATTAAGTTTCAAGGGTCAAAAATATGTTTTAAAGGCTGCTGGTATACATTTTTTCAACAGAAAAATAGATTTTTAGCGACGAAAAATAGGTTTTAGTGACGAAATCGCTACCAAACATTTCGTATTTTTAACATTTTAGGAGCTAGAAAAGTCAGTTTGTGACGATTTTTGATGCGTTTTTCTTTCATAATCATTGGGTACGTATTTATAACCCTATTTTACTCTTTTCCCAAAAATATTCCTTTCATATTTCATGATTTCTATCCACAAAGTGGATATTTTAAATCCAAAGTAGCGAAATTAAAAATTATTGATTTGAAGGTCGATTTGGATTAAGTTTTCGCTGATTTTCGGGATTAAGGTCCTTGTATTGTGGGTAAACTGATTTGGACAAAGTTTTTTTAAAATTTCTCATTTTAACCGCATTTCAAATGTGGATTTTTGGGTTTTTTCTCCAAGTTGAAAAAATTGGTAATTTCTTGATTTGAAACTCGTATCTTGCACGATTTTAATGGATTTTTCAATCAAGAATTTATTTTTACTTGTAGAACACGTTTTTCAAATAAAATTATGATTTTACCCTTCTCGATTTCGAAGAAATTTTAAACTATTTTATCCTTGATTTTTAATCCTATCAATATGGGTATCATTGGGCTCCTTTTGATGAACTCTTTTTACTCTTGATAGTTGGGGATCGTTTCGATGATCGTGTTCTCCAATAGAGATGTTTGAGTGAAGTTTCGGCCTTTGAGGTAGGTTTGGCTATTCCTCTTTTAGACTGAGATGAGTAAGTGATCTTTCTTAACAAGTCAACTGTGAAATTAACTATAGTATGAATTTTAGAGGTTGGTAAGTGTTGAACTTCTTATTTAATTCATGTGGTGCCTATTTGTGATGCTTAGCCTGTGTGGAGGCTTGTGTGATACCTTTAATTGTTGTTGGAAATATATGATATTTGAGTAATTGCCCAAATGAGTGGCTGTGTGGCTTTTCTTTATAATGGACATTGAGATGCCCGAGTTAGGGGCTTGATTTAAATTTTAAAACATCTTAAAATGAAGGAAATACTTGTCTTAGTGGTAAAGATTGATTTTAAACAATTTTCTTCACTATCCCTATCATTTGAGGTCATGTTTCATGACTTATTAAGTTTGAGAACTTAATGCTATTCAAAATCCTTGATGAACTGATAATACCTTTATGTTGTATGTATTGTGATGCATTCATTCTCATTCAGCATATCATTGTTCATGAGAATATGAGAAAGTGGGGAAATATATACTATCTTTTTTAGAAAGAAAATGTGACACCTTACTTATATCCTTGACCATGAGCTAGGTGACAAGTTAATGAGGTATTGAGATTATGAGATTGGTATATGGACTTTGAGTTCCCCATGGGTCCTTGTCTGGAAGCTAAAGCTCGGCAAAGTGTATATGAAAGATTGTGCGACGACCTTGGTTCCACCACATTATTCCATCATCTCATTGTATCACAACATTGGTCAGCTTTGTTGTGTTGTGTAACTTGCTTATATATTGATTTGAGTATTATATGTACCACTTTTGTGTTTACTTTATTCGCGTCGTTATTATATAAATTGGTGGCACTGATGTCAGAATGAAATTTTTCTGCGTGCAGGTGGAAACGTTTCATAGTTTATTTCTTAAGTCTGATTACGTTGCTTATACTCAGTCGGTCTAACCTACTGAGTACTTGTGGATTGTACTCACCCTCACTTCTATTATCCTTTCGATGCAGATCCTAGTTAGGGTGATCTTCGTAGCGGCTGATTGGATCTAGCGATTTCTTCTAAATCGAAGTTGTGATGAGATCCTGCCTTTTGAATTGTCATTGGTCTCTATCAATCATCTACAGTCTTTAATTTTCTTTTGATGTCTTGAGATGTATTTTAGAATCTAGAAATGCATTAGATGCTCTTTATATTTATGCTACCAGATTTTGGGAACTTCTTTGTTGTTTCTTATCGGTTGTGGCCTGACTTTCTTTTGAAAGTCTCGTAGGTGTTATTTCTTTCAGCTTACACGCCATTTTGAAGTTTTCGGAGTGTGTACCATCATGACCTCGACTTTTGAATCATGACATTAAAATTCTTAATGTTGAAGTAATTTGCAATGACTTGTATGATCGTTTTGGATATTTGGACCCCATATCCCTTGAAAGATCCTATTCGTAACTTTATATTGTTATTTTTGACTTACAAAAATGGGTGAGATGATTTTCGGGATGATAGGATACATATTGGGGAAGAATATCTAATTCTAGAAAACAATAGAATTGAAAGTTTGATTAAAATTAACATTTTGGATTAAGCAGATTGAAATTGGATTTTGATTGTTTCATTAGGTCCAGAGGATAATTTATAACTTAGTCAGAGGATTTGCACAAGTCCACAGTAAAATTAACATAACTAAGGGATGTCCCTAGTTATAACTGAAATTATTCGTCAATTTTTGTGACCCAAATTAAATCGAAGTCTAGTGGTTTAACATCAATTTTCCTATAGAAACTGAGTGTAAATTTAGATCTTGCATTTAATTCGTATTCTAAAAGTTAGTTCAAAAAGAGAAGAATTGTTCAATCCTTATAAGACTACCATATATATATATATACATACACTCAATATGTGACTTTTTTTTATTTTTCAACTCCGCACATCATGTCCAGAGCCCTAGATAAACAAAGATCTAAATAGATACAAGATTCAAAAAAATTGAATGGTAAAATTAAAAGGAAAAATTGACTAAACAATAAAAAATGAAAAATAAATGATGATGATGATGATGAGAAGATGGGTTAGATTTGTAGGATTAAAGGAGATATAGACCTTTAATGAGTATGACAAATAAAAAAAGATAACGATAAAATGATTAAAATTGAAGCAAGCACAGACATCGTACCTTAATTTGCGCTAAACAACACACTTTGAAAAGTTGAAAGGGATAGATTCATAAATAAATGAATAAAAATTGACACTTTCAGTTAGCATCTTTTTTAAGCCAAGTTTTGGACAACAAATATTTTTAATTAAGGAGTTTAATACATTGTAATTCTGTAATTTGAAAGATTTAACTCGTATTCACTGATCATGCCAATAATTTTTCACTATAGGTATATTTTAATATGTTACGATTCATGTTATCTATCTTAGCATATGTACACTTGTAATATAAAATATTTATATCATCAGATCAATTAAAAGGATAATTGAGGTAACTACTCATGTTACAATATAAACTGTCGTGAGTGACATCCACACTAAACTACATGATGAGAGAAATGATAACTAACCCAAAATATCATTTATTTAAAGCAATTCATCATAAATAAATAGCAAGAAAACAATTTTTAAATAGCTAAATATTGAGTTTCCATAAACCCAATCAATAGTCATACAATTCAAATTAAAGAATTAAGTCCTCATAAGCTCAATCCAATAACCAAAAACAATTATTTGGAAATAAGCCCCTAAGAATTGAAAGATGTGGTATCAAAACTTGAATGCCTAAAGTAAAGGGGATGCAACCCCAAAGCTTAAAACACTAAACAAAATGGAGAATGTCTTGGCCCAGAAAGATGGACAAAAAGAACAAAGGAATCCACGACAGCATGGAAGAATAACTCACTTTTGGATTTAAAATTAGATGTTCCTTAACTAAGGTCTTGGATCAGCCGCTGGAAGATTTCTTGTACTCAACAAAGAAAAAACAGGTGTAGTGTCAGTACACAAACCACAATATAATGGTAGGATCACACGAACAGTCCAAGATATGAATGTAAACAGCTTACCATAGTACAGTAACTTGGAACAATACATAAACAATTATTAATACCGACTCCCAATCACATATTATGAAATAACAAATACATGGATACATGTACCACATGATCACAAATGCTATGCCAGTTCTCTCATGAAACCATAAACACATACATGGTCCTCTCATAGAACCCAAAGTCAAATTGTTAGTGTACCGATGTGGTACCTGATCCATCCATAGTTAGTGAAACGACATGGTATCCGAGTCAATCATTTATGTATATTCTGTACTAGGCGTGATATCCGAGTTAATCGTTAGTATATACAGAGCGTGGTATTTGAGTCAACCGTGGGGATATCCTCTACCAGATGTGGTACTCGATCTAACCAACATACACAGACAATCATACACAATCACAAACATAAACAATAACACTTGAAATTAAATCTCGTTTCGCCTCTGCCGTTATAGCTACCCAGCGTGCTATAGCGGGCTTACCCTACTATAATGGTCTGCACACTCTGATGTAGCGGTCTGAGGTTCGGTATAGAGGAATATGCGAACTGCAGAGTTTCTGAAAATCTCATTTTTTTTTACAACATACCTCCTTTCCTTGATGTTTTGAACTATCATTTTCACACTGAATTCGACTTCGAAGGTTCTACTAGCCCGAATTCGATTCCGTGAAGCCCTACGGGTTTCTTAATGTCTTGACTACATGTACAAGAATATATCAACCAAGCCTCGACATTATACCTCATCAATTCCCGAATGACCCTAAACCGCACCTAGTTCAAATTCCATCCAAGTCTGACCTAGTCAAAAATATTTAAGTCACTATCCAAACAAAATTCTAGACCGAATTCTTTCATTATTGGCCTACTCATAATGACCGAGATGAATCGTTACAACTCAGAATAAATGGAATCAATTATCTCGAAGGTAAGACAAGTAACCTTTTATATATGGTATATGATAAATTAAATTGGTTGTATGAAAATTCATTTAAACTTCCGTTGAATATAAGTAAAATCCATTTATATATTATGTAACAAATTTCAAGCTGCAAATTAAATTGAAAGGACTTTGTGGAATACCTTTAAAAGAAATACCTTTTTTTCTGCCATTATTTGAAAAAGAAATGCCTTAAAAGAATATAGGAAAGGGACTTGTAACTGCGGTGCTTAACCAAGAGAAGAAATTATGTTATATTTATATTTTTCTATCTTTAATTTTCTGTTCAGAAATAGCTAGAATATAGATTGAGTTGGTCTTGCTCCTTTATATAGGTAAATTTGCCACTTTTTGCTTTTTTTAGTTTTTGAAGAAATTACGTTATATTTATATTTTTCCTACTTTAATTTCTTGTTCAGAAATAGTTAGATAGAGTTTGGTTTTGCTCTTCTTAAAGTTAGATAGAGTTGGTTTTGCTCTTCTTAAAGTTAGATCGAGTATGAAAAGTCTTTTTTTATGGTTATATGTATATATATATATATATACTATTTAGTTTTAGTGAATTTATACCACTAAGGAGTGTTTGTAGCGGTCTTTAATTAACAATATAATTAAAAATCCTCAACAGAATTAAGTACAAGCAACTTGGGCTAGATCTTACTTTACCGATTCTAATGAGGTAAGAATTGTTATTTTATATATTTATTTATTTTTGTTTCTCATTCAGTGTCGAATCTGCATTGGAGCACCAACTAAATTTGGATCGCGCAGTGTAGAGTCTATTCTGGACTGGTGCTCCCAATCGAATTTTCTCCATACCCTGGACTCGAAGTCGAAACCTCTGATTAAGGGTAAAACAGTTCTACCACTGTACCACAACCCATGTCGATTAAATTATTGATTATTACTCTTATAACTTATAATATGTTATTTTTATCTAAGAATAACTTACCTATTGACCAGCTACCAATACTCCTATATATATTGAGTGTTTTCCAAGTACAATAACAACATACTCCTTGTACAGCAAAAATGTCAAATTTTGTTTCAAGCTGGGCTAAAAGCATTGTCACCCTGCCTGAAAATTATGTAATGCCACCTGATAAAAGGCCTAGTGAACATGTCTCAATTGGTAACAATATTCCAGTAATTGATCTAGCAAAAGCATCATCAAGCACAATTAATCATGCTGAATTAGTCCAAGAAATACTAAAAGCTAGTCAAGAATTTGGTTTATTTCAGGTTAGTAAAGTTTCTATTAGTAATTAATTCACTTTTTTCCTTTATATTAAATGAATGACTAATGAAGATTAATTGTGGCTTTAATTATGAACGTATAGATCATAAACCATGGAGTATCTGAGAAACTGATGGATGATGTGATGGATTTATTCAAGGATTTATTCGATATGTCTGTCGAGGAGAAGGAGAAGTTATTCTCCGAGGATTCAATTAAGAGCTGTAAAGTGTTTGGAAATCGATATATCAATGGAGAGGTTCGTTACTGGAGAGATCTTCTCATACAACCTGTGTTTCCCATCCAAGAAGACACAAAACATTGGCTCGAAAATCCAGCTAGATATAGGTACGTTATTATGATGAACATGTCTCGTATTTGAATTTGACTGTATACAGAGTTTAAGTTGGAAAAAAATAACATTTTTCACTCCTAGTATCTTTGTAGTAATCTACATATCATGTCAATTGAGAAAAACTAAATATGTCATGAATAGAGGTACATTAAATGAGAACGCGTTAACATTGAAGAGTTTACAGATACAGAAATGAGACAAACTTTTTTCCATTGTCCCAAACAACAAGTTAGGGGTCGGTTTTATGAATCATTTGTTAATCATGTTCGATGTATAGGGAGCTGGTTGAAACATACTCAACTAAATTGAGGAAGTTATGCACGACGATAGTGGAGCTGATAGGTGAAGGACTGGGAGTAGAATTAGGAAAGGAGTTGATCAAAGACCAAGCCCTGGGGGCGAACTATTATCCACCTTGTCCAGACCCAAGTTCAGCCATGGGTTCGCCTCCTCATTGCGATCCCAACATCATTACTTTCCTTCACCAGCAAGTTTATGGACTTCAAATCTTCAAAGATGGTCACTGGATTGGTGTTCATCCTCTTCCCTATGCATTCGTTGTTATCATTGGTTACCAGATGCAGGTACTTTAATTCGTGCATCACAAGTTAAAATTCCTAATTAATACTACTACATATTATCAATGTATATACTTGTGACATGAATTTAAATGCAGATTATCAGCAACAATAAGCTAGTAGCTTGTGAACACCGTGCAGTTACAAATTCAGAAAGTGGTCGAATAACACTAGGGACCTTTGTTTCTCCTGCTGGAGATTGCATAGTGGAACCAGCAAAGGCTCTTGTTAATGGTGACAGTCCTGCACTCTATCGGGCCTTCAAATATGAGGAGTTCATCAATGACTTTATGGCCGGAAAGGAACCACAGAAGACATTGGCACTAGACACGTATTAGTTAATTGACATTGAATCTAATAATGTCACTATATACTTTAGGGACATATTTTACAAATAATGTTAACTGCCTATCATAATGTTAATATTGTGAGTAGGACCGATTACCACAATAATTTAATCATTGAGTAGTATATTACGTCAATTGATGTCCAACTTAACGTTACATCTATTACTTCCTCATTCTATGTATACACACTGTGCCTTACATCATCATTAGTGTAATCAAATAGCATATTACATCATCAGTAATATATCGCATGATCTGATAATATCCTTTTTCAATTAGGTACAATTACATCTGATAAAAATACATTCAGCGATAATTAAATTATTTTCATTAATTAATTACTGCTAAAAATCATTTTAATTTGGTGCAGTATTAACCAGTCACTTAATTATAGGAACCAAATCTAATCAACAAACTTTGAAGAATCATTTAGGGTATATCCTTAATATTTCTGTTTTCTCCAATATATATGTATATATAATAATTTTAAAATCAATTAATCCCTATTAACTCAATACGTATTTAACGTGACCACTTGAAAAACGTCATCCCTATGGACATCACTTCTAGGGACCATCTTGGTATCTAGCAACCTATTAATTAATTAATTAACATCTATAGATTCTAATTAATCGATTAATTATTGTAGATAATATTTAAATATTGAATAGTAAAACATAGTTGCGTTTTAAATAAATAGTAAACTTAAAGTTTGACTTTTTCATAGCCATCTGAAAAAAGAAACATAGTATATATTCTAGAATGTTTTTTTTCCCCGTACGTTCCCTCTAGTATAAATAGCACAGCATATTATTAATTCGTAACATATATTAAAGTAGACGAACATTCAATAAAAACAATATGGATGAAGATAATTCAAATATTAAGAACAAAGAATCATGTGTAGAAGTAAAATATAGAGGAGTAAGAAAGAGGCCATGGGGAAAATACGCGGCGGAGATAAGGGATACTAATAAGAATGGAGCGAGGGTATGGCTAGGAACTTATGCTACTGCGGAGGAAGCTGCTAGAGCTTATGATAAAGCTGCGTTTGAAATGAGAGGTCGTTTTGCAGTACTGAACTTTCCTCATGAGTATCCGTCTTTCTCATCTGATCATCATTCAACGTCGTCTTCATCAGGTCACAATGTGAATGAAGTTATTGAACTTGAGTACTTGGATGATAAGTTATTGGAGGACCTTCTTGGCTTGGAATCTGACAAATCTCAGTATAAGTAGCTATGCCTATTTTGAGTTATTTAGTTGTTTTGTATATGCATGTCTAAGATACACAGTTGTACTTTATTCAGCTGTTAAAGTAATGGCCAATCATCTATGCTCTCCTTTTAATATAATTTCTATGTCTGATCTATCTTTAATCAGAATTAACTTAATTTTAAGATGAATGACTTATACTCACACTTTTATATCATAATTTGTTGTATAAATTAAAATAATGTCACGTAAATTGAACAAAGGGAGTCTCTTGATTCCAATACTGAAAAAAAGAAAGAAAAGGAAATGTAATCTTGACTTTCAACGGTACTGTTCTGTTGGTTTTGACTTTGAATAGGTTATTTTGAGAAAGAGAAAAAGTCAAAAGGTCTATTGACTCAA
Source organism: Solanum etuberosum (assembly GCA_029582245.1). Lineage (NCBI taxonomy): Eukaryota > Viridiplantae > Streptophyta > Magnoliopsida > Solanales > Solanaceae > Solanum > Solanum etuberosum. The sequence goes on along the minus strand of JAJONR010003386.1, from coordinate 3,589 downwards.
GAAATTCAAATGATTTTTACGTAGTCATTAATTAGCTTTTGGGAAAATTGCGACTTTATTAGGTTTCAGCATTAGTATGTGTCTCATTTTTTAGTTTACTTTTATATGCTCATGTTGGGTAAAATGATATTATATTTAAATCATTAATTATACGTAATTATTTAAAGATATAATTTATGACATACAAATTAATTGATGACATACAAAATAAGGTAAAAATACTAAGAACTATTATTATATAATTACTTTTCATAAGCGCACACGTCTCCGTCAACGTGTATTTAATTTTGAGTTTAGTCGTATTTTGGTAATTATTAACTTTATTACTTTATTTATCTATTTTAATAAATCAAATAAGTTTATTATTTTCATTCAATACTATTTTTATCATTAAATAACTTTATAAAGTAATACTAGTCAAATTCAAAATTTTAAAATATAATTAATAAAATTAATTTAATAAAATAAAATCCTAATAAAATGTATTTGTCTTATCAAAAAGATATTATAATATTTTTTAATAAATAATTTTTGATAGAGTAAAATAAAATCTAATTCACGGAAAATAGATGTATAAACAATAACTTAGTCAAATAGCTTATAGCTTTAGTAGTTAATTATATTAAATTATCTTTTTATAAAGGATATAGCATTACACGAGATATTATAAGAAGAATTTGATTATCAACGTATATAACTTAAAAAGAATGGTTCTATTTGAAATAGGCCCCGATTATCATGCTAATATTGCATTTTTCTATAAACCGTTTTGGTAAGTCTCATATCATTTTTCTCATTAAATTTTAAAATTGCAATTCAAAATATTACACTAAAAAGTTATTTGAATAAATTTCAAGGCTTTTAGCTTCATTATAGGTGATTTTAAAAAATAAATAAATAAGAAGCCACAATCCCAATTATCCCATTCCACCTGTCCCGTTCCATCCCGTTCGTCCTGATTCATCCTGGCCCGGTTCATCCCAACCCACCACCGTCTTGCTTCAACTTTCTCCCGTCTCATCCCGTCTCGTCCCGTTCCGTCCGGTGTTAGTTTCCCCAAGTGTAAATGCATGCACCACCTAGCTTCTCATTCTATGAATACAGACAACTATACTTGGTGCGTATGATCTCATTCTTTTCACTTAAGTACAACCAACACATGTTAAATTAACAAAGCCACTTGTATACCAACCAAATCTAATATTCCTATATATTAACTTTAAGAATCTTATATGGGGATCTACCTATGTATGCTAACACTGTTTTCTATTCTCACAAAGGGCGGAGCCACCTTAAGCGAAGGGTGATCTGGTGCATATCATTCGTCAGAAAATTATATAATATAACATAGGTTAAATGTTAGTTAATAATACTTAATATGAGTGTATATATTTAATTTTGCACACCCTTAATATAATTGAGAAGAAAATTTGTACTCCCTTCGCCAAATTTCTAGTTCTGCCACTGAATATCTCACCCCCAATATATTAAATTAACCCTTAAAAGCCTCTAATTAAATATACTAATCAAATTAAGTACGTACCTAATCACCATGACAACCTCTTGATCGTCATCACTATATAGACATCATAGCCATGATTCATGCATCTCTATACCTAAGTGATCTATTAGATTCTATAATTATATTAATTAGCTAATCACTTTATAATGGAGTACTAATTAACATGTAGATATAGAATATTGTCAAAAGAAAAAGGAGAATGGAAGGGCTGCTCATGAAAATAATTAAGTAGGCTTACCAATTACAATTAATCTGATTATTAATAAATCCCTAAAGTTGATTTTTTATTAAAAAAAGATATCTGAAAAGGAATATATGTTTGAAAATACAAACAGAAAAGGTCCCTTAATTAAAGCCATCACGTACTAATTAAATAGCAATAATCTTTAATAGTTAGTTTTATTAAGAGGTCCCTCCACTATAAATAATGTTTGCGCTTTTATTACGTACTAGCATAGTTTCTAAAAAACATTCAGAAGAAAAGGTCTAAGTTAAGATAATTAATCATTAATATTGTCATCATACTATATACATGAATAAGTATGTACAGTTGGTATAGCACTACATCAAAATAACTTTTAGCAATAATTAATTAGGGATAATAGCTTAATTATCGTTAAATATGTATTTTTAGTAACAATTAGCCGTACTCTTTGTAAATGTCTATAAAGTCTGTAGCGACATTGGATTCAATAATAATTAACCAATGCCGGTAAAGACTTTAGCACTCTTTATTAATGTGTATATTTGTTGCCGCTAGTTATTTTTGTGGTAGTGATAACTAATCATAAAAAATGAGATTAATAACCTAATATATAAAATTGCTACTTGTTTAAAACATACTCCATTAATAGTGAAAAAAATCATATACATTGTATAAAAAAATAAATTTAAACATAATTACTATGTTATAACTGATTTATCAAAAAGTAATTGTACAAAATTATTTACAGCTAGCATCTATATATAAATATAAATTAAATCCTTATATTTGTTCATAAACTATTTGTGTTTGACACAATTATCCTATCTTTGACTTTTCACGATTCTATTCTGGCTGACTTTGAAATTCGACTTAAAGAAAGGAAAATGTCAAAGTTCTTCAATTGAGTATTGACAAAAGAACATTTGATAGAATTTATGTCATACTCACCATCATATTGATAGTGTTAGGTAGTTTTAAAATATGTTCTATACTTCTATTTGGTTATATTTATCATTTTTACTTTGTATCCTTTATATTATCATCGCATAAAACTTAAATTTTAATAGGATCTTTTGAAATATGAGAAAAAAGCCAAAAAAATAAATAAATTAATAGGATCTTTTGAAATATGAGACAAAAGTCAAAAAATTTCACCAGTTATCACTGATAATGATAGTTATTTAGAAATATTGGAGTTAAGAGTTAAAGTGTTGATGTGAATGAGAAATGAAAATTTTGAAGTTAAGTTTCTTTTATAGAAATTTTCTCCCTTATTGATGGTAGAAAGAAAGACTAGTGTACTTATATAGAAAGTCCTCTCTCATGTTGTTATCGTCGCTGAGCTTCGACTTCGATCACAAAATATACATCGAATTCAAAATTACAAAGAAAAATTGAGTCTTTATGTTATTTGATCAGACTATCTTTAAGTTCAATGAAGTTGAGGATGTTTGAGGTAAGGATACAATTCTATGATCTCGGATATTTTTTCTAAATAAAAGTTTCTATATTTCCAACATATAAAACTTTATTGTTTTACTGTTTGTTTACACGATTTAATAACAATAAATGACCCTCTTTCTTCTTCTTTTTCCTTGCAACTTATTAATTTTTGTAAGTCTAGTAGTCATCATTTTTGAATAAATTAAAAATCTTATGAATAACCGTTAGACCAAGATCTATATCTCGTAAATTATTACAAGTGTTATACTGTCACGACCTGAGCCTACACCCTGGACGTGGCCGGCACTCGAGAACCATTGCTGGTCCCTAAGCGAACCCTCATCCTGGCTGACTACAAGCGGAAGACTAACTCAAGCATACAAAAGCTTAAAAACTGAATAAAAATAATATATTCAACT
>JAJONR010003385.1:0-46155 GCA_029582245.1 Solanum etuberosum | reverse complement strand
TACCGGAGCCACCAACAACTCGACCTCCCCCCCCCCCCCCTTTTGGGTGTTTTTTCCACAGTCAATTTTGAAGTCGAAAAGAGGAGCATCATCCATATGTATCAAAACATTGTAGATGAAAAAAATTTAAAAAATAATTAGAACAAAAAAAATGATAAATTGTAAGTTGGAGAAGAAGAAAAATTGCCTATTAAGGAAGTTGAGTTTGATGACTGAAGGGAGAAAGATTTTGAAAATCAAATTGTATTGAAGAAAGTAACTGATGAGATTGTGGCAATGAAATAGGGAGAGATTGGAGGAATGAAAATAAGAATAGAAAAACGTGGGTTTGGTAGTTCGTGACTTATGTATCCGGATGATTGGGTTTATTGGGGAAAACGAGAGATTTTTGTAATATTTTAAAATGGTAGTTAATAATAGAAAATATGGTAAATAAAAATGTGTATATGGGTGATTTTTTTAAAAAAGAAACATATCACAACATGATTGTGCTTGGAAATTCAAAAGGTAAAATAGTAAATTAACAATTCCAAAAAATTAACACACTATCCCAAAAAATTCAGAAATAAAACGGTATCCCACGTAAAAAATGTGCATTAATTATATTGTTATGTTTGTAATTAAAAACTTAATATTGTAATAAAAAGGAGTAGATTTATATATTATAATTTAATGAAATGAGTCAATTTCATCATCCGATCGACTATAACCCAAATCGAGTCATGTTGTCGTCAGGTGCAAGGCAAACCAACGATAAAGTTCATGTTCAAATCTTCCCACTTCCAAGTGGGAATGCTAATATCTTGGGACAAACCTCCCGGTTTCTGATGTTCAACTTTCACTTGTTGACAATAAGGACATTTGGTCACCAATTCTGCAATATCCTTCGTCATCCCATTCCACCAATAAATCTCCCACATATCACGGTACATCTTGGTGGCTCCCGGGTGAATGAAATACCGCGAACTATAGGCTTCTGCCAAGAATTGTTCCCTCAAGTCATCTACATTTGGAACACACAAGCGACCTTGATATCTAAGGACACCATCTCCCCCTTGGGAGAAAGCCTCAATGGATTTCTTAAGCATCGCTTCTTTTAATTCAACCAAAATTGGATCAAGACCTTGCTTGGCTTTCACATCCGCCACAAAAGACGACTCAGAACCATTGTGAACCATAACACCACCCTTGGTGGAGTCCACTAACTGAACACCTAATCGGACCAATCTATGAACATCTCGAACCAACTCTTTCTTACTTTCTTCAATATGAGCAACACTACCCATGGATAACTGACTAAGAGCATCCGCCACCACATTTGCCTTTCCAGGGTGATAGAGAACACTCATATCATAATCTTTCAATAACTCAAGTCACCTTCTTTGGCGAAGATTTAGATCTTTCTTACTAAACACATATTGTAAACTCTTGTGGTCGGTAAACACGTCTACATGTACACCATACAAATAATGCCTCCAAATCTTTAAGGCAAAAATAACCGCCGCTAACTCAAGGTCATGGGTAGGATAATTCTTCTCATGAATCTTAAGTTGCCTTGAAGCATAGGCAATAACCTTCCCATTTTGTATAAGCACACATCCTAGCCCAATTCTAGAGGCATCATAATAAACAACAAAACCATCCATCCCTTCTGGTAAGGTCAACACTGGAGCGAAAGTAAGTCTATCCTTCACCTCTTGGAAACTCTTCTCACACGCTTCGGACCATATGAACTTAGCCTTCTTTGGAGTCAAAGTCGTCAAAGGAGAGGCAATTGAAGAAAATCCCTCAACAAACCTTCTATAATAACCGGCTAAACCCAAGTAACTTCTAATATCCGAAGGAATTAGAGGTCTAGGCCAACTCCTGACCGCATCCGTCTTCATAGGATCTACCTCAATGCCCTTACTCGAAACAATATGACCAAGAAAAGCTACGGACCTTAGCCAAAACTCACACTTGCTAAACTTTGCAAAGAGTTTTTGGTCCTTAAGAATTTGCAACACGATCCTCAAATTATCAATATGCTCATTCTCACTTCTTGAATAGATCAATATATCATCAATGAACACAATCACAAACATGTCAAGGTATTGTCTAAACACCCTATTCATCAAATCCATAAATACCGCCTGAGCATTAGTCAAACCAAACGACATTACCAAGAACTCAGAATGACCATACCGAGTTCGAAAAGCCGTCTTCAGAATTTCATCTTCCTTTGGTGATAACCCGATCGAAAATCAATCTTAGAGAAATAACTTGCTCCTTGAAGTTGGTCAAATAAATCATCTATCCTTGTAAGAGGATAATTATTGTTAATGGTCACCTTGTTTAAATGACGATAGTCAATACACATACGAAGAGATCCATCTTTCTTTCTAACAAACAAAACTGGAGCACCCCATGGAGAGATACTCGGTCGGATGAAACCCTTATCCAACAAATACTTCAATTGTTCTTTCAACTCCTTTAATTCTTCCGGAGTCATACGGTAAGGAGGAATATAAATAGGTTGTGTATCTGGGAGAAGGTCAATAGCGAAGTTTATTTCCCTTTCGGGAGGAATACCAGACAAATCATCTGGAAACACTTCCGGAAACTCATTAACAACCGGGACCGACTCAAGAGTAGGGTTTTCGGAATCCACATCCCTCACCCTAACTAGTTGGTAAATTCAACCCTTAGAAATCATCTTTCTAGCTTTAATACAAGAGACAAACTGACGCTTAGGCATAAAATTTCCCCCTTTCCACTCTAGGAGAGGCTCATACTTAACTACACGAGTTCTACAATCAATAGAAGCATAACATGAGTGCAGCCAATCCATACCAAGGATAACATCAAAATCTAGCATATCAAGCTCTACCAAATCAATAAGAGTAACTCTATGGGATAAGGAAACGAGACATTTTCTATAGACCCTCTTAGCTACAACAGAATCGCCAACAAGAGTAGAGACAAAAAGAATCTAACAACACATTAGGGAGCACATCTAATCTCATAGCCACATATAGCGTCACAAAAGATAAGGTACAATCGGGATCAAGTAAAGCATAAACATCAAGTTGGAAAACTTTCAACATACTGGTAACCACATCGGGAGAACCCTCTTGTTCACCACGAGTCTGAAGTGCATAGAATCGGTTTAGCTTAGGAGCATTGGAACACGAACCACTAGGAGGATCTTGCTTTCCCTCTCTTCCTTTAGCCGTAAGCATCGGGAAATCCCTCATTTTATGACCAATTTTACCAAAACTAAAGCAACCATCCATGCCGGCTAGGCACTTACCCTCGTGCTTCTTTCCACACCTAACACAAGTAGACATGGGCAATGAAGATCCACTACCATTTCCTCCTTGAGGCTTAGGGTTAGACACCCTATCTTTGTTGAACTTAGGAGGAGCATTGGAGGAACCTTGACCGGAAAACCTTTGTCGAAACCTAGGACGACCATGTCCATCAGACCTTGCATGAGAGAAATTATCATCACCGTTTTTAGCCCTCTTTGTCTCCCTAGACTTTTCGTTAAGTTTCTCCTCTTCAATCTGTTGAGCATGAACCATGAGATGAGAGATGTCCATGTCATTAATAAGTATGGTGGTACGACTCTCTTTACCCATCAGTTCGGACACACCCAAAACGAACTTACTCATCATTTCCCTAGGATCGGCAACCATTGTTGGAGCATATTTAGACAATTGTGTGAACTTCAAAGCATACTCCTTCACACTCATACTTCCTTGATGAAGATTGATGAATTCAAGCACCTTTGCTTCCCTCATCTCAAGGGGAAAGAACCTATCAAGGAAAGCGGTCTTAAATTTCTCCCAATCAAGAGGACCCACATCTTTTGGTCTCCCTTCTTTCCATTGATTATACCATATTTGAGCAACACCTTTAAGTTGATAAGCGGCCAACTCCGCCTTTTCCACCGGCGTAACTCTCATGATCATCAAGACCTTATAAACCTCATCAATGAACTCTTGAGGATCTTCCTCAACCTTAGAACCATGAAACTCCGGAGGATTCATCCTAGTGAAGTCCCTCACTCTAGATGCTGTCGTACCCATATTTAGGTTCATGGGAACCGCAACCTCCCTATTGGCTTGGGCCGTCACGGCTTGAGACAACACTTTAAAAGCATCCCTAAACTCTGCATTAGTCACTTGCTCGGCCAAAGGATCGATCGGAACTTGAAGAGCTTGGGGAGGAGCTTCTTGTTCCTCATTATCCCTCACATTCCTTCTAGCATAAGCTCTTCGAGTAGGCATATCCTGTAGAGCATCGGATAAGGATTAGAAGAGAGATCTTATAAAGTTAAACTCTATCGCACGACTTTAAAGTAATGAAAGAAGTGGAGTTTCCTAAACATCTTGTAGCCTCTCATTCATAAATATGGCGCGCTGCACACTCATGAACAAGACTCTACTCGACGTGGCTTATGAGACATCCCAGGATAATTCTAAACCTTGTGCTCTGATTACCAAGTTTGTCACGACCCAGGGGGACACCCTAGATGTAACATGGCATATAGGACACCAAGAGACCCCATAAAAGCCACTTAGCATTCATAACATAAGAAATAGAATAAAGGAAGTAAAACAACATTTCAAGTCCAAGCAATTTATAGAGAAAGCGGAAGTCTACAACTCTTGTCTCAATATCCATCTAATACAATAGAATGAAATTGGACCTAGCCCATACATCATGTTACAAAATTGAAATACAAGAAAGAAACTGAAACAATGAAAGTCGGTCCTCGAAGCATGAGGACTCACCAAAGCTCGGGAACCTCGAAATCAACCACTAGCCACGAAACTCGGAAACCTGACTGTCAGACCCTACATTTGAGTAAATGTAGGCAAGAGTATGCGTTAGTACAAAATAATGTACCAAGCATGATAGCTATGCATAAAACATTTAAATCATGCTATAAGAGGAAATTTCATGACACGCAATTGACCAAGCTAAAACATGATATAAGACGAGTTGGAAAGCATACTTCATAAAATATGGTCAATGCAAGCTAACATCATTTGAAACCTTTGAACACATATGAGATACTTCTTGAAGTAACCTTAGTTCATTATTAATGTGGGAAGTAGCCTTAACCGACATAGAGACCATGTGAGCTATAACATAATCCCCCGGAGTCTCCCACACCGAAAAGGGTTGTCCTACTTTCCAAGGTAAGGACCATGAACTTCTAGTTTAAGTGGATCCACTAGCTAATGTCTATCTAGAGAATCATCCTATGGGGACACATAGGTAAGGGATAAGGAGATTGCTTCTAGAAACCCGGCATATACTAACGGGAGAACTTCCATCTCAATATCCTCTCGGTGCTAAGCATAAATCCCACGTAATAGTCATTTCTTACTTGTTCTTATTATCCATGAAAAGGCACGTCATCTTTCCAATCCAAGCTAAGTCATAATCTATGGAAAGTTATCATTCAATAACCAATCCAAGCTGATTCATTAAGATAGCTCTTAATATTTGATTCAATTAGGTGAGAAGACCTTGCAACCTTAGAATCCTTTATTATGTGAGAAACCTTTCACATCATGTTTTTATATGTACATGAGAAAATCCTTTCAATAACACATTAACATCATCATTATTGATACTTTACTCTCAAAGCATCCTTAAAACATTTGCATAGATTTCATAAGAACGTGCATAATTTCATAATTTACCTTTCAAGGTTCATAACCCTCTTTCAATCATCAACATTTGGAAAACATGGGTTAGATATGGATTTCATCAAAAATTCATGTAAATCTATCAATACATGCTTAATTTCATAAAACTCTTCCTTCATACTCAAAATCCTACATCATAGGCTCATAACTTGAAAACATGGGGATTACATGGGTTTATAGGGGAATTCACCATAAAATCATAGTATTTTATCAATTCATGCATAAGAGATCATAATTCAATCATTTAAATCAATAATCAAGAGAACCCATGGCAATTGAAGAAAACCCTAACCCAACTGAGGGTTTCTAACTTTGAAAATAGGAGAGTTTGGGAACTCCATGAATGGAAGGAATCCATGGATGAAAATTATCATACATCAAATCCAAATGCTTATCTCCAATGGTGAAAAATGGAGGCTTGCTTTGAAACCCTAGGTTGAACCCTTCTTCTTCTTCTTCAAGTTCTAGAGAGAGAAATATTTGAGAGGGAGTCTTATTCTTCTTTCTAGGAAATTGAGAGAACCCTCTTAATTTGGGGAAATTTGGGGGTAAAACTCTTATATAGGTCTCTATATGAAGGGAAAAATGACGTAGTATAGAATTAAAATAATCTGAAAAGACTTTTAAGACCCTAACTTAAAAACTGAAAACAACCACGCTGGAGCTCGCCAAAGGCCACTCGGCGACTCGCCAAGTGAGCCTTTAGCTCACCAAAATTTACAGTAAGTCGACTCTTGGATGAAGTAAATAACGTGATGGGGAGGGAATTTTGGCGACACGTCGAACGGAACAGCGAGCTCGACTTAGCTCGCCTAAAGTTCCAAAACAATGGATGCTGAGATCAGGCCAAAAGGCGAGGGGGGTTCCACTTGGCGGATCGTCGAGTCACTCGGCGTTCACTCCCTACTTCACCGAGTTGGCTAAGGAAAGGAATATATTTCCCTTCTCTGAATCCGAGGTTTTACACCCATGAATCATTCTAAAGGTATAATAGATAATCAATATCAAGTCTTTGCTAAAAAATTTGGAGTAACACGTGAGGGATAAAAGGTACACTAGGTTGCTTGGTACACAATGTGTTATCCAAAGAGAAAACAAAAAGGGTGTTGGCTTTAGATCACTTCATTGTGTTTCTAAGGCTCTTTTTACTAAGTTGTGATGAAACTTTAGAGCCTGCACAACATCACTGTGGAGATCTTACATGTGTAACAAATATCATAAGAAATTCCATCTCATTATTGCATAAGGCTCAGGTGCATCTCATGATTGGAGAAATCTGATTACTATTAGGGACAAACTGAAACACAACTTATGGTGGAAAATTAAATGCGTACCTCTAACTTCTAATGTGATAACGGGGACAAAGAAAATAGCACTGTAATAATATTGAAGGTGATAGTTTTGGGGAGGAAAAATTAAAGTGAAGGTTTTCATATCCGGAAGAGAGTGGAAAAAATATAAGGTACCAGAGTACATTTCAGAAGAGATGGATAATCATATTATGGAGAATATTATCCTCAAGTTTATTAATGAAAACAATGATAATGTGTGGTGGATGGATAATGCAAAAGGTAGCTTTTTGTTTTTGTTAAATATGATTTTGATCTTATGAGACACAAAAGGGAGAAGAAGGACTTGTTGCATAATAATTGAATAAAAGGGTTAACTTCCAAAATAAATTTCTTCCTTTGGAGAGAATCACAAAAAAAGATAGCGAATGATGATAATCTTAAAAGAATGAAGTTGAACGTTATGTCAAGGTGTTGGTGTAATGGAGATTTTTAAATAAAAGACCATATATCACTTTTTTCTAATAACTCACATAGACCAAAATCTATCGAATCATTTTGCAACATGTGCAATTATCAATATAGAAGAGTTTCATCTGCAACAACTAATTCATGAATGGTGGAGACAACCAACAACTCTCAAAATTATTGAATATCTACAAGGCACTACTAGCAACTCTGATATGGGAACTGCTGAAGATGAAAAAACTCAAGGAGACATGGAAAGGATATCACACTTCAAGGAATAATGTATCAAAGTCAATTGACTTTAAACCTACTGATCAGAGTGAAGTATCCATTGATGACAAAGATATCAAAATGATCACATACCTACAAAGCTACATGCCTACACTGTCCTGTCACATGGTAATATGGAGAATGCCTATGAAAGGATTAATACAATGCAATACATATAGGGCATATAAGTAAATCATGTCGAAAACTCTTATGCATGTTGCCTTAGAGATAATTCAGGACATCTAATATATGTAGAAGCAGAAGGAATAAGGGAAACTACCAATATAAAGGCATAAACTATAACTATTCTAAGAGCACTTCGATATTGTACCACACAAAGATTGCACAACATACTCCTAGAGACTATTTCACTAAGTTTTAGGAATATGTTACAAGAGGTGTGAAAATACCTTGAGAACCGATTGACAAAATTGTGGGAATTAGAAGCATCATGTTACAATACGAGTCCAAGTTCAACATACTTTTAGAGTAGCTAATCAGCTTCCATTCTAGCTAGCAAATACAATATTATACATGAAGGGATACATACGTTTCACATGTTTAAAAATCATCCAAACATGAGAAGTAAGATACAAACATATACAAAATATAGATCCCATCCATTAAAATTACAAAATGCAAGATTAATAAAAGAAACCATGCATAGTATTCTAATCAAGAGGAACAGAAAATAAGTATCAACAATCATCATAGTTACAAGAAAAAGGTTTCGGCCTTTTTATGGAAAGACTAATTGTGATTAAGTTATCTTTCCAAAGCTACGTCAACCAATAAAAGGTGCTCTAGCAAAAATTGAGGAGTGCAAAATTAGATGGAAACTTGAAGACTTGAGCACTATAGAAAGCTCTAATGAAGGAGGTTGAGAGCTTGTAGGTTTGCACAACTTCCACTTCAATTAGAGCATATAGAATTATTAATTAAACATAAATCAGTATTAATAAAAGAAAAGCATGAAATACTTATAGAGAGTTAACCGCAACACCTACCTAAGATGAAAATCCTCTATAAATTTTTGGGGATACATAGTAATTTCATCCACCGGATAACTCACCTGGATAAGAAGATGGATGAAAAATGGTAACCTAAATTTAGGTCTACTAAGAAGAAGCTTAGAAGAGAAGATGATGAGACATAACTTACTTTTCAAGCTGGGGAACATCAAATAATGCTTGTTACATTGTCAATAGATTCATGACTAGGCCCCTCTTAGAGAAGACTCCCTATGAATTACTAAAGGAAACGTAATATTTCTCATTTTGGGACCTTTGGTTGTAAATGATTTATTCATAATAATGGAAAAGATAATTTGAGAAAATTTGATTTAAGGAGTGATGAGAGAATCTTCTGATGTACTCTCCACATAGTAAATCATATAGGGTATTGAACAAAGAACAAATTGTAATGAAGAAAGTGTACATGTTGTTTTGATAAATCTATTATATGTTTGAGACTAATATGCAAGATGAAAGTGAAACAAAGGATAAAACTCAGGATTACGTTGTACCACCCAGTCCAACTACTTAACAAACTAAGAGCATACTGACAGGAGGACCAACAAACTAAGAAGTTGACTTCATACCAACACAATTTGTTGCAGATGTTGCTGGAACATCACAAGGGTTGGTTGTAAAGAGCTACAAGTATGAAGGATCTCACCAAATTGAAAATGTTCTCATAGATCTAACATCTGAAATCACTACTAGATTAGGTTTTAACAAATTGTGTGCTTTTAAAGATTTTTTCAATGTTTGAACCTAAAAAGGAGAAGAAGGCTCTTCTTGACGGGTTCCTTCGCGAACGAAGTTCAGAATCAACAAGGGTTCATAGAACGAAGGGAGTGTATAACTGGGATTTCATTCCACAAAGGGGGAGGGAGTCGACTGAACATCTCAGCCATTGGCGGGAATTTCGCCCGCATCTGATCCCCAATTCTTGTTCACCCCGAATGATCGTGTTGGGTGAATTGTGACCTCGTACGATCGTGTCGGGTGAGAAACAGCCGCTTCGTCACAATACTTACTTATGGGCTAACAGGTCACACTTTGGCCAAGTATCCTACAAAGAGACTCCCGAGAGCCAGAAGTATTAAAGGAATGGGCGCAGAAGATTGGATACATGCCATGCAAGAAGAACTCCACCAGTTTGAAAGAAGTAAGGTGTGACATCATTTTCCTTCATCAAAAGGAAGAACTATGATTGGCACTAAATGGGTGTACGTAACACCTCAGAATTTGGAAAAGGAAAAGAAGGCCAAAAGAGGGCTATTGTTTCAAGTCTACTAATCTACAGTTTGTAGGAAGTTTTACGAGTCGTAGACTAGTAGGAAATGGGAAAAATAATTTGGAAATCAAGTCCCAGTAACTCATTCGATGGTTGACCAAGACTGTCCATTGAATGTTCTACGGACCATTGGAAGGTTTCGTAGAAAGGTTCCAAGCTTAGTAAAATTTTGGAGTTTAAGTTGAGTTCAACGATTTTGGTCTACGGACCGTAGGAAGTCCCGAGGGCCATATAAAAGTCTCATCAAAGTTAGCTAAAATTTTAGGCTCCAATACTTGGTCTACGGTTGACCAGTACGGTCTGTAGGAAGTTCTCCAGACTGTAGGTCGAAACCGTTGGGTTTTCCGGCATTTATTTTAAGGAGGTATTTTGGTCTTTTCCTACGTGCTTAAGGCCTGAGCAATGTCATTTTGACCCTCATTCCTAGCCCTATATAAGTTTCTTAAGTCCTAAAACTACCCATTCTAAATTCATTCCCCTAATTTTTAAATCCCAACTAAGTTCATTTCTCCCGAATTCTCTCCAAGGCTCACAAGGGATTCTATGGTTCTTCAAGTTCAAGACTCTTTTCTTCATCAATTTCTTAGGGCTTCAAGATCAAGGTATGTAGGGAGTTCATCAATGGGTTCCATTCACCCATTGAGTTCCCAAAGTTTCTTCAATTCTCCAATTCAATTTTTCTAAATTGGTTATGTTATTATTCAATCCATGTGGGTTCTATTTGTATTAAATTGATTGATTTTGATCATATTATGGTTGTTTTAACTCAATTACATGTTTTCCAATTAATTCCATATGAACCCATCCATGAATCTATGATTTTAACTAACCCTAGAAGGGTATGAATTTATGAACAAGCTATGAATCTATGATTGATGTTTTCATGAAAGACATGTATGATTTATGAAAAAAATTATCTTCTGATATAGGTTTCTATAAGATTGGCATCAATTAAATTGTGAATGATTTTCTCACATTAAGGGATCATGGTTTGGTGAAAGGTTTTCTCACTCATGCATGATTCAAAGATTTAAGGAGCTTTCTAAGATGTTATTAGCTTGGATTAGTAACATCATTGGACTTCTCCATGGATGAGGATATGTCTATACTTATGACTAATTCCATTGAGATTTTTACTTAGCATTGAGAGGATATTGAGATGGAGGCTCTCCAGTTAATAGAGGCTGAATCTCTAGTAGCAATCTCTGTGTCCCTAACTACATGCCCCCGTAGGTTGTCTTAAGTGATATGGCTAATGGATTCACCTAAACTAGAAGTTTATGGTCAAAGTAAGGACATCTCTTTTCGGTGTGGGAGTAAGATGATAAACGCTCAACTACACCTCATCCAATGCTAGGTGTAAGCGATCGCAATCTAGTATAAACCCAATAAAGAGTTGGGGTCCATCCCACACGGAGTGACACAAGTTAGAATTCAGTTACGAAGTTATAAATGTGTTCTAAATGATTGTACGAATAGAAATTATCGAAATAATTCAATTAAATCTAAGGGGTTGACAACAAGTGTCAGATGGGGGTAAAATTTGTCAATTAACAGCTACTAAGAACCGGGGAGTAATCAAGTAGATAAGGGATACTTGGGGATGTGATCGATTAAAGGCTAATTTCTCTATATGGGTAATTGTAATTTACTAACAATCGCTGAATCTTAGTGGGTAGGCTAGACTATAGATGCATAGCTTTCTCTCGAACAACTATTACGATTCAAGCGAGTTCTCTCGAACCTCGACAAGCATAACACTATAAGCAGCCCAATACCTCAATTTATCTACTCTCTCGAGCTAGATAGGTAGGATCGAGTTAAGATTCACTCTCTCGAGCTGAACCCACAACAACCCAATCACTAAAATCATCAATTGATAACCTTAGTTCTAAAACCTCTCTCAAGCAAGCCCAGAACACTAAGTTAGAATTGCATTCGCAACTACAATTCATAGGTTAATACACATCTATCAATTAAACCCAGTTCAAATCAGCATTTAAATCAGTAAACAACAATACCCATAAGCAAATTAGAACAAATAATCACATGATCACACCCCCAAATATGGGGATTTTAGCCACACATCATAAAAAGGAAGAAATCAATACCAATTACGTTCTCCATAATCTGGGTATTGCAATCCGCGTCTTTACAATGATCCAAAAATGCTTAATATCAAAAACCCAACTCAAAATCTACTAGAAAACTTCTTAAACTAAGTAAAACAAAGTCTCAAGCGAAAGCTCAAAGTTCTACAATGGAAAAATAACTCTAGAAAATGACTGGATTCCGAAAATCTCCTTTCTCTCTGTTTGAAAAAACAATTTATACGTTCTCAAATTTAGGCCTTCAGGATCACTAGGCGAGGTTAGTCGAGCATCGCCGACCAAGTCGGTGATGCGCCAATGGCTCCATTCCATCGCTGGTTTGCCTTGGCTCTTCATCCCTTGGACTTTGTAACATTAGGCGATCCAAGTTTGTGTCGCCGAAGGTCCAAATCCATCGCCAAGTTAGTTTTGCCCCAGGGCTGGTAGTATGGAACTTTAGGCGAGCTGAAATGCCACTCGGCAACTCACCGAGTGGCTTTGGCGATTCTCAGCTTTTACTATCTTCATCCTTTTTCATTCTTTTTTGCCCGGTATTGTCCTTGCCTTGATCTTTTACCTTTATATCTTCAAATTAACATTAAAACATTAGTTTAGAGCACAAAATAGGCATCGAGGACACTAATACTATGAAGAACAAGCCCTAAATGAGTCGAAATCCCAAAGTCATCAACACCCCAACTTAAACTTTTGCTTGTCCTCAAGTAAAACAGAAGATCAAATAGTTCAATAAGGATGCCTACAAACAGTGCTACTCAAGACTCAACACAAATGCACACAAAAGGTTCAAACTACACATACAATTTTTAATTGTGCACTCTAAGTTTCAAGTTGTGACTAACCATCATCAAATATAACTCAAGCTCACAATGCTTGCTTCGAATGCAAGTTCAAGCTCAACAAAAATATTCAAATTCCCTCACGTACACCAAGAATGATTCCATTTTCACACAAGACTCATCAACAATTTAGAATATCAGAATAAAAAACAACTCTCACACTCCCAAAGATAAACACATGCATGACTCTACCCATAGGCTTGCCATTATTTTCCAATCAACATTATTTTCAGCTCGCTCAAGATCACAAAGGTCTTTCAAGGCTTGTAATGGGGCTGAGTGTAAAGGTATGATTTTCGGTTTAGTGACTTCTACCTTCATGAAGTATGGCCTGCAATTTACTTTTTCACCTTCTCTTTCACACTATATGTTATTCACAATCCACCCTATTATTCATTTAACATGACTCATTGGATACCCCATTTCTTTTGCTCCTTTCACAAGCTTTATTTCACAACTCTTCTCTTTTTTCAATCTTTTTTCTTTTTCACCTTTTTCTTTTCTTTCTCTTTTTTTTTACATGGAACGGTTCCATCTTTTGCAAAACAATCCATCAAGGGGATTTTTCACACTACTTGACTTTCCTCCTTTTTCACCACACCCCCAACTGAGGCTTTTGGCCTAAGTTGGCTATTCAAACGAACCACTACTTCATGAAGGTTATAGGTCATGGGACAAAGAGGTCAAAGTTATTCAAGTTTCTTCCAAAGAAAAGGATAGGCTCAAATGGTGTCAATCTAGATTCACACTCTCACAAGGTGGTCACAAAGAGGTATAAGATCAGTTTTTGGTTCACTCTTCACAAATTTTGCCTAATATCATTTCAATCGCTTGCTTCCATCAATCAATCGGACTAACGGGGTAAGTTCTACGTATTATCAAGCATGCATTTCAAGACAACCTTACCACACATGGAATTTGACACAATCATCAAACAAGACTCTACTATTTTCAGCTAGCGTGCAATGATCATCACAAGAGATCAACTCAACAACCGGCTAGTCACAACGAGATGCTAGGAGTTCACATATGACCTCTGTAACTCAATTTTCCTCATCGTAGCCGCACACTCATGTCGTTCAATTAAGAGAACTATTCACATTATCGGTATTGATCACAACCGACACTCGAAATTGTAAGAGAACAACCACAATCAAACACATCAAGAGGTAGCAATTTTAAAATTGGTTCAAAACCATTTGCAATTCAAAACAAAGGACGAACACAATGGACCAACACAATATATATAACAACACAAGATAAGATCCAACATACACAAAACAAAACAAGCAAATATCCACAAAACAGCCCAAAAGAGGTAGGTATGGAAATACCTCACCCCGCCAAACTAGTCTAGCAGTTTTCCTCAAATGCAAACAAATAACAAGATAGCCTAAAAATAACAGAAATAGAGTAAAAAGGGTCATCCTGCCAGGCTAAGCCTGGGGTGAGCTCTGCATGTCGGTATCTTCATCTGTCTGGGCATCAGTACCCGGCTCATCAGCATCCTTGGCTCCACTGAAGCCCACCATTGATGTCTCTCTCAAAGAAGCCTGCATAGCTGTCTCAACCATGGTTCCCTCAAGATCTGCTAAATCATCATACATAGCTGCATCTCTAACACCAAGCTCCTCCCCATCGGTCTCAGCCTCAGACTCAATCTCAACCTCAGCCATAGCAACATCTCCGATAGTAGTAATCGAAGGAACCTCAGAACTGGTTGGAACATCAGTGCTCGGAATGTCGAGGATCTCAATTGTGCTGAATAATATAGATAAATCAGTGGACTTCAGCTTGTCCACATCCTTCCTCAACCCACAACATCGGCCTTCAAGGCCGTCACAGCAACAGAATCACCCTGGCCCTGTTCATAAGCCTCTACCCTCACAGTAAGGGCATCCAGTGAAAACCTGTGGCCATCAATCAACTCCTGATGCTCTCTCATCTCATCCCTAATCAGGTCTAAGGAAGCAGCAATCGCCCGCTCTATCAACCCAAACACAGCGGCCTCAACCCATGAGGCACACACATTGATATATTGAGCCAAATGGCCCATCTTATATAGCATGGTCTGGGTGATAGGGGGTCGGGAAGCAGCTGCAGCAGCAACAGAAGAAGTAGGAGGTACAGTAGATGAACCTGAGGGTGCAGAAGTAGAGGGGCCAGATGTACCTCTAGGCTCACTGACCTGAGGAGGAAGTATTGCCTCAGTCGACAACATATCAACATCAACGATCGGGGATGTATCCACCGGTGTAGCTCTCCTCCTGTCGGCCTCATCCCTCATGTACTCGGCCTCGATCCGTCGAATGTCAGTAGAGGAGGTGGGGGTCACCTCCACATCCGTCTTCTCATTGATAGGGACACGGGCCCGCCTGCACAGCTCGGTGATCAGCATCGGAAAGGGAAAAGAGGTCTGACTCTGCTTGGCCCTCATGGCCATCTCTTACTCAATGAGCAGACCCAAGTTCACTCTATCGATCCATAATAGAACCTAGACACGCAACCTTCGGATGTCGGAGGATCGACTCATTCTACGAAGGCATAATGGTGCTGTAAATAAATCCAAACCAGTATCTGGAAGGCAACGTTCAGGTCCTTCTTCTCAATCAGTGCACCAGCCTGGATCCACCTCAGTGTCACATCAGAAACTAGGGGTGCCAATCAACCCTTTAGATCATCTAGAGTCTTCTTCTAGATGAGGTCAATATAGTAATGCATGAAGTCTCTTGAACACCCGAGTACATCATTAATATTCGAGCTGCTACACTTAACCTTCTTCCCCCGAACTACTACAAAGTCAACCAACTTGAAAGCACTAAACTTTTTCTTCCCCTTTGGTACCAATTCCCCATATGTCGAGTAGAATTCTCGAACCCAAATAGGAATGTATGGGCTTCGGGGCTTTGTGAAGATCTCAAATTCATGGAACTTAATGGTGTTCCACATCTCAGGGTACCAGTCTACCAAACCTTCAGTAGACAACCTCTTTTCTTTTAAAATAGTCCTTAAACCCTCAGCCTTTAGTCTGTTGAGTGATCGGGGTAGAGGAACTTGAATTGGAGGTGGAGCCTGCACTGCTAGCTGAGCTGGAGCTGGAGGAGGAGGAGGCGTAGGAGGCACCGCGATCCTAGATGGATCATTCATTAATTTGAAGCGTAGCTCCGCTCTCCTAGCCTGTAGGAGTTGATCGTCTTTCGGCTCAGAGACGGAGGCCGAAGAACTGCCCTCAGAGTGGCCCTCACTCTCAGAAGTGGTGAGGTGAGTGGCATAAACTCTATTACTGTCGGAGCTCTCCTCCGCTGGTGTGGGTTGTACAGGGCCTTTGCCCTTGCCCTTCCCCCTTTTGGAGGAAGTTTGGAAACCTGGGCCCGAGAGGCTGCAGCTTCCTCATTGATAACTATCCCTCTAGCCCTCTTTCGGGGCGGCTGATTCCTTCCTGTGACTTTAGGTTTAGCCATACATGCGGAACAATGTTGAAAACGTTAGACTTGGTTCAGAAAAAATCAAAGTGTAACAGTTGCAGGAAGACTCGCCAAACCGTTTGGTGAGTCGCCGACCCCATTCGGCGAGCAAAATCAGGCTCGCCGAATGTTATAGAGTGAAATCAGCAAAAATTCAGAACAACTCGGCGATGTTTAGGGCCTTTCGGCGAATCACCGACACCATTCGGTGAACTAGAAGTAGCTCGCTGAATGTTACAGAACAATTTTGAGAATTTATGGCGCAGAAGGGTGATCAAAAGGGACTTTCGGTGAGTCGCCGAGTTCACTCGGCGAGCTCAGGCATATCGTCGAAAGTTACAGAACTCAATCCAACAAAATAGAGAATTAACAGGCGATCGAGGGGACTTTAGTGGAACCGTCGAACCACTCGGCGAGCTCGACCCAGCTCGCCGAATAGTCCAACCTGCCAAATTTTTACCCTGACCGTCAAAATCTAACCCACAACCCACGAAAACAAAATTAAACTATTATTCTATGCAATTGGGTTCAGACCTATATTACCATGCCCACGGGGTACTCAGACTTCCCCCGATTTAGCCAAAATTGGCCAATTGACGTGTTTTGCCCTTAAGAATGACATTAACCGCTCTATCATTGGGCAAAATCCGACAATCGGCACAATTCGGTGTTACTCAGACTTCACCCACACAAGACCCATAATAAATCAACACAACCCACATATTAAACAAATAAAACACAAGATTTCACAATTTAAGGCTAGTTAACAACAATTTAAACTAAATACGGGCAGGCATTAACACCACACATTCAACAAATCATAATTAAGCACATAGAACAACCACACAATGATCATGCATTCGATTTCACTAAAATGTAAAGATAGGGTTCGGATAACCAACCTTAGATGTAGAGAATTTGAAAAGCTAGGCTAGCAACGAATCCAAAAATCCTCCCAGAGTTCTCGATCCCACACAAAAAGCAAGAAAAATAGTACAGAAATATGAAAATATGTGGTTGTGAAAGTATAGAAGTCGAAAAGTATGAAATAAGGGAGGATTTTGAATTCAAAAATGGTCCATCCCTTTGTGACTCTTCAGTTCGCGCGCTAGTCAGCGACTATTCCTTCTAGTTAGTTCCACGATCACGCCATTCCCTGTCACGGTCTCTCAAACCGTCATCAAGCTCACTATCCCGCCCGTCCTTGGATAGTTCGGACGGAACCTACTCCTTGATTTGCAAGAAAACTCACTTCCTCATTATATAGAGCATCAAAGTGTTCATCATCGGGGTTCACCCCACTAACACCAACAACATTCACAGCTTTAGACCCACTACCCATTACATTTTTCGACAAAAGATCCAATTAGGTCATCATTTTGGCCATGTTTTGGTCTCGCTCTTGGTCTTTTTCTATCTGCTCCTTTGTCATCCTAAAATTCAAAGAAGACACCTGATCCTCACGAGTATACCAAGCTCGATTTATCTTCGTCATCCCATCAAAAAGATTTGATGCTATCTCAAAAGGCTGCTGCATAATTCCTTCTCGGACAAGTTGATCAGCCACACCTTTGTTCACCGAGTCTAGACTCCGGTAGAAGTCCTATAACAACATGTTGTTTGGAAGTCCATGAGTTGGACATTGAAGCAACAACTTCTGAAATCTCAGCCACGTTTCATGGATTGGCTCACCATCTAACTGTTTAAAACCCTGAATATTATCTCTCAATACCATCATCATCGAAGGAGGGAAAAATCATACATAGAATGCATCGGTCAGCTCTTCCCAATATGTAATTGAGTCTCCCGGTAGATCAGCTAACCATTTGGTTGCGTCTCCCATCAAGGAGAAAGGAAACAACAGGAGCCGGACTGACTCTTGAGATATGTTTTTGAACAAGAATGGACCATATACATCCACGAAGTTTCGAATATGATCATGGGGATCCTGATGAGCAAGCCCTCATAATAGTCCTTTCATTTGCAAGAGTTGCAACATCGTGCTAGTCACGTGGAACACAGCATTCCCCACAACCGGAGGCAACCGGATAGCACCTACACCACCAACTTGAATGTCATTGACATCGTTCATGTTACTGATGTCATATTGGTGGCCAAGTTGGCAACCATTACTTCCGTTCACACTCATCTCGGCACCTTATCACAAACAGCCAACAACAAACACAAAAAAAAGTCAGTCGATTCAACTACAACACATGAAGATCACAATCCACACTTCAATAAGAGAATTTTAAACACCACTCCCCGGCAGCGGCACCATTTTTTGATAAATGCTCAATTACACCTCATCCAATACTAGGTGTAGGCGATCGCAATCTAGTATAAACCCAGCAAAGAGTTGGGGTCGATCCCACATGGAGTGATACAAGTTAGAATTCAGTTACGAAGTTATAAATGTGATCTAAACGATTGTAGGAATAGAAATTATCGAAATCATTCAATGAATCTAAGGGGTTGACAACAAGTGTCAGATGGGGGGGTAAAGTTTGTCAATTAACATCTACTAAGAACAAGGGAGTAATCAAGTAGATAAGGGATACTTGGGGATGTGATCGATTAAAGGCTAATTTCTCTATATGGGTAATTGTAATTTACTAACAATTGCCGAATCTTAGTGGATAGGCTAGACTATAGATGCAATAGCTTTCTCTCTAACAACTATTACGATTCAAGCGAGTTCGCTCGAACCTCGACAAGCATAACACTATAAGTATCCAAATACCTCAATTTATCTACTCTCTCGAGCTAGATAGGTAGGATCGAGTTAAGATTCACTCTCTCGAGCTGAACCCACAACAACCCAATCACTACAATCTTCAATTGATAACTTTAGTTCTAAAATCTCTCTCTCAAGCAAGCCAGAATACTAAGTTAGAATTGCATTTGCAACTAAAATACATAGGTTAATACACAACTATCAATTAAACCCACTTCAAATCATCATTTAAATCACTAAACAACAATACCGATAAGCTAATTACAATAAATAATCACATGATCACACCCCCAAATATGAGGGTTTTAGCCACACATCATAAAAATGAAGAAATCAATACCAATTACGTTCTCCATAATCTGGGTATTGCTATCCGCGTCTTTAAAATGATCCAAAAATGCTTAATATCGAAAAACCAACTCAAAATCTACTAAAAAACTCCTTAAACTAAGTAAAACAAAGTTTCAAGAGAAAGCTCAAAGTTCTACAATGGAAAAATTACTCAGGAAAATGACTGGATTCCAAAAATCTCCTTTTTCTCTTTTTGAAAAAATAATTTATACGTTCTCAAATTTTGGCCTTCAGGATAACTAGGCGAGGTTAGTCGAGCATCGCCGACCAAGTCGTCGATGCGCCAATGGCTCCATTCCATCGCCGGTTTGCCTTAGCTCTTCATCCCTTGGACTTTGTAACATTAGGCGATCCAAGTCTTTGTCGCCAACCCTTTCGGCGGTTCGTCGAAGGTCCAAATCCATCGCCAAGTTGGTTTCTCCCAAGATCTGGCAGTCTGGAACTTTAGGCGAGCTGAAGTGCCACTCAGCGAGTCGCCGAGTGGCTTTTGTGATTCTCAGCTTTTACTATCTTTAGTCTTTTTCATCTTTTCACTCTTTTTTTCCCGATATTGTCCTTGCCTTGCTCTTTTGCCTTTATATCTGTAAATTAACATTAAAACATCAGTTTAGAGCACAAAATAGGTATCTAGGACACTAATACTATGAAGAACAAGCCCTAAATGAGTTGAAATCTCAGACTCATTATAAGACATCAGATTCTTTGTTATAGCTCACATGGTCTATGTCGGTTAAGAGTAAATATCCCACAGAATGAACTAAGTTACTTTGACATAGTTTATGAAGATTTCCTCGTGATTTTAGATATGTTGACCATGTTCATGAATATGATTCTTCTTTAAAAAGGTTCCACTATATTTAGCTTGGTCATGCATTTCATGTTTTTGATTATGTCCCCTTATGCTCATGTTTTATGTTTTATTGCATGTCTCTCATACTTAGTACATTCCATGTACTAATACATACTTGTGCCTACATTGTCTTACTTATGTAGGGCTTGACGACTCCTCTCTCTCCGTTCGTGGTTAGTGAGCACCCAGAGATTTCAAAGACTTGGTGAGTCCTCATGTTCCAAGGATGATGTCACTTTATTGTTTTTCTATGTCTTTACTTTCATATGATTTATGTGGTGTACGTGTTATGTCTCAACCACTCCTTGTGATGTAATAGAAGGCTTGTCAACACTATGTTAGACTTCTGCTTCATGTAGAAACTCTCTTATTAAAATGAAATTCTTTACTTTGTCTATTACTATGTGTTTATGGATGTAAAGTGTCTTGTGTAAGGTCTCTTGGGGTCTTATATGTCATTTCACATCTAGGGTGTACTTTGAATCGTGACAGTGTATAAAAATACGGTGGAAGAAAATGGAACTATTACAAGGGACAAGGCAAGACTGGTGGTCTAAGATTGTAACCAGGAAGAAGAAATGGACTATGATGAGACTTTTTTTCTTGTGGCAAGGCTTGAATCCATAAAATTAATTATAGCCTTTGTTTCCTTTAAAGAATGCACTGTCTATCAAATGGATGTGAAGAGTGCATTCTTGAATGGAAACTAGAAGGAAGAAGTCTATGTGAAGCAACCATCGGCTTTTGAAAGCTCTGAGTTTCCAGATCATGTCTATAAGCTAGATAAAACCATTTATGGTGTAAAGCAATCCCCATGAGCTTGGTATGAAATGTTGTTAAAATACTTATTGAAGCATTGACATACTAGAGGTAAAATTGACAATATTCTCTTTTTGAAAACAAATGGTAAGGACTTGTTTATTATGCAGGTATTTGTAGATGACATAATCTTTGGATCTATAAATGGACTGATGACTCAGAAGTTCGCAAACCTCATGATGGGTAAATTGAAATTTTTCTTAGAATTGCATATTAAGAAAACTCCAACTTGCACATTGATTCATCAACAAAAGTATGTGAATGAGCTGTTCAAAAGGTTCAAAATGGAAGAAGCAAAGGAAATTGACACTCCTATTTCCACTGCTATGAAGTTAAATATGGATGAAACATCTCCATCTTTTGAAGAGAAATAATATAGAGGAATGATTGGGTCACTCTTGTACCTCACTAGAAGTAGATCTCACATTATTTTTAGTATTGGATTATGTGCTAGGTTCCAAAAAAATTCTACAGCATCCTATCTTAAGGTTCTCAAAAGAATCTCAATAAGACTACTAATTTGGGACTTCGGTACTCAAAAACGAACAACTTCAATCCTGTGGGGTATGCAGATACTGATTATTATGCGTATCTAGTTGACAGGAAAAGCACTACAGGTATGGCACACTTTATTGGATTATGTTTGATCTCCTAGTCCACTAAGAAACCAAACTCTGTAACTTTGTCTACTATTGACGTTAGGTATGTGGAAGCTAGATCTTGTTGTGCACAGTTGCTTTGGATCAAACAATAATGAATGGATTTTGGTATGGACGTTAGATGGGTTCCTTAGATTATGTGTTCCATATTACTGACATGTTTAACATATTTGTGTATTAGATTGTGTAGAGAAATTGTTTACACCAGAGATTGTGATCACGGAGTTAATTTTACTAGGTATGTACTACACTCTATTGAGTTAAAGTTGTTTAAAATTGAAACAACCAATCACTCATGTTCCTTGCATTCAATGCATCTGCTACTCTTGCCTAAACCGCTAAAACCCAAGGGTCAATTTTTTAAAAGAAAAATTTGCACTACCTTTATGTCAAGTATTAGATCTTCCATTTAATTGGCTCCCTGGAACTTCTTTCTCTCTTCTTTCACTTGATTTATCCACCCTCTCTCACTTATAAATCTTGAACCTAAGCAACTCGTTATCACAAAGTGCTCTCGACTCCCTCCTTGAACCCTTTTTTCAATTCTTGTCTGAAAATTTACCCTCTCTTACCATGGACGCTTGTCACGACCCAGTACTACTTCCTAGTTGTAACACGGTGCTTAGAGCCATAGGTGAGTCCAATCTGACCTATGGTCTGCCATGACACTAAGATTTAACATAAACAATCAAAATATTGATGCAAAAGCTAAATCTAAAATAGTCTATAAGAATTCAAATACTCAAATAGAAAATATCTGATTAAAAATAAAAGTTGATACTAGGTATGACTGACCGAAAAACCTTTACTAAGATGAGTTGCTAGGACAAGCCCCTACCTTACTCTAATTGTCTGAAAACAAAATAACTAATATAAAGATAAAAGGATCATCCTCAAAAGATGATGACTCACCAATATTGTTATTGTGTTTACTAGAGATCGTACTAAGCATGAGCCGGGTACTAAGCATGAGCCGGATACTGAGCGTCTCAACTTATATTATAAAATAATATACAGTGAAGATTATGTTGTCACTACTTTGAACGTACTAAGTTTGTAGGAAATGCATGACAAACATAATAACTAGACATGCTGAAATCTGAAATGTACTACTGAATAACATGAAAATATGCAATGATAGTAAAACATGTAACTAATATATGCTGAAAAATTGAGATAACTGATTACAAGGTCATGCAACATCTGAAACTAAACACCGGGAGATACTACTAACCGACATATAACCATGTGAGATAACATGGAGTTTGATGTATAATCCTCATCAAAAGGGACCAATATACTTTGTCAGAGTATAAAGATTGATCTGAGCTAATATGGTACAACTCAGTTAATGTTTATAAAAGATTGAGGATTTAGTCTTTGTCTAAGGGGTGACCCTCAAAATTTTATGGTAGCACGTAGTTCTAGGAATTGAAAATTGCTACTAAAAGTCTCAATCCTCAACTAATGGGTGCATCTTCATAATAAATCCTCTCAGTGCTAAGTAAAACTCCCAATGGAAACATGTAAATAAACTACAAACAGTAATAATCTGATAATACAAAATGACACTAATAAAACTAATAATAACTTGGTAGCTCATGAATTCTGATAAAAGCTGATAATATCTTAGACACTTTATCTGAAAGTATCTTAAATTCTAAAAATTGGTAAATTGGGTGATGTGTGATCTATACACTGAGGGTTCATGAAATTACCATATAAAATATTTATTTAATAGATGAAAACGCATAATTTAAGTTATTCATGAAGAAGACTGAGAGAAAAATGAAGAATCATGTTTTTCACAAAACCCCAACTGTTCTAGAAATCACAAACTATTAAACTAAGTTTTCTTGGGACTCAATGGGTAAAAAGATATCCATTGATGAAATCTCACATACCTAAAAAGAAGATACTAACTTGAATTCTTGATCTAAGACTTGGAGATGAAGAACCTTAGTTCTTGCTTGAGAGGAGCCTTGAATGAGAAAAATCTAATTTTTGGGGTTTGTGCGTGAAAGGGGAGGTGTTAGTCGACTAATTCCTTTGTAATCCCACTTAGGATAGACAAAAATACATAGTATAGGAATTATAAAAGTAGAAAAAGACTAAAATGATCCTGTCTGAAAACTGAGTTAGGTAGCTTCTGCAAGATTATTTACAGTCCATGGATTGATCTATTGGCCATTAATGTCTCTCATGGAAATCAGGCCAAATTGTTGAGTCTTTGAACTTTAATCTACGAAACTCATCTACGTTTTGTAGTTCCAACTACGACTCATAGATGTGGTCCGTAAGAATAAGGCTGAAATTGAGTTTCTGAAGTTTCATCTATCGTAGGTATCTACAACCCATAGACCCTTTTTACGAGCTGTAGAACCCCTTCGTAAAAGTCAGACTGAAATGTATGTTTCGAGACATTTATATACGAACCAATCCATGATCCTTAAAAACAATTATGACCCGTGGTTTGGGTCCATAAATCTCAGTCTGAAATTCCGCCTTCTGATGTTGATCTACAAGCCTCATCTATGGCCCATGATTTGATCTACGGTCTGTAGATGTTGCTCGTAAATCCCTTTAAAACAGTCCATATTTTCTGATTTGTACCTTAGAGCTTCTGGGGTTTTACAACGTTTCACTTTCTTCCTCCATTGGTACAGCTGATATGACTAAATCACCTATCTCTGAATCTTGAGAAATGGTCTTTCTTATGAGTGCAAACCCTATTCCAGAAATCGTCTTCCAATCCTTTTAAAATTTCTAATTTTGCAGTGTGGAATGCTTTTAAAAATCATTTTTATGATATACCTATATTCCCCCTTCTCCCATGAATATTTAGCTGATGTTTGCGACACAGGCCCTCTCCAAATAGCTTATCTTGATGATAGACCCATTGTGAATTTGATCCTAAAGGGGTTAGGTCTTGACTAAGGAAGAAATTTGGGTCCTCAATTTCATCCCCTGAGGATGAACCAAGTGTTGAACCATCTCCATTGCAAGTTCCATCCTGAACCCACATATTTGAAACCGGTAACACTAAGAGGAAGATATTCTACAAGAAGCTCTTCAAAAGAGCAAGAGGAAATGCTCTTCCACTATTTCCACCACTTCTGAGACCATTTCATCTAATAATGATTTATTTCTCCAAAAATGTTTGACGCTATAAGGTAATTCAACATTCCATCCCTAAGTCCTCCTCCTCTCATTCATCTAAATCTCCTTCTCCCTCCAAGAGACCATCTAACAAACCCTACCATGTCTCGTCCAAAATTATTTTCCAAATCTGCTCCAAAGTCTCATCCTGTGAAACGGGTTTCTCAACAGGGGCTACCAAGGACATAGTCTATGAGGCAACGGTAATTATGTTTCTTTGGAAATGGATATCCCAAGTATCACTGATTCTGACCAACTTCACCTTCTTCATTTTCAAAAGAGATCTATTATTCGACCAAGGGTGGTCACTGGGTTTGGTGGCCCTGAAATGGCTATTCTACTTGCCAGGTTTGAATTTCAATGGTGGGCAACTCTATTTATTCAAGGAAATGCTCAACAAAATTTTGGGCGGCCTGAAGTAACTAAGTTCTATGTGAATGGATCTCTATTTTCTACTTCTTTTTGGGGTGTCTTTATTCACTTGGTTGTTGAGGATGTTTCTAGAATTCTACACATTCCAGATGGGCGGTGGGATCAATATGTGAAGTTTGAATGACCCCTATTAAATAATTTTGCTAATGGTCTTGCCAATTTGAGAAAATTCTCTAGTAATCCTACTCTTACACAATATCGTCGTGTGCTAAAATGTGAAATGTCTCTCTTGCACCAGATGTACTCTGACGTGGTCCATAAGATGATCACCCCTAGGAAAGAGACACAAACCAAGGTAAATTATCTTGACCTCACCCTTATGGAGCTTCTTGAAATGGAAGTCAACATAAACTTGCCTAGTCTAATTATTAAGCACATGCAATTGTTCTTCAGAAGGATGAAAAGGGTCATGCTCTCACCTATGGGTTCTGGTTGACCTCTATCTTTGAGTATTATGTTGTTCTAGTTCAAGTATGAACTCTACAAACAACAAAGGGTGTTCATGGACAAGTACACCATGTTGGCTTACCTGCTTTAATGAGGAAGGCATACATTCCTCTACAAAAGTTGCAGTTGGCTTTGGCTGAAAAAATGTAGAACTGGAAGCTGCTTAGGTCAATCATGAATAGAAAAAATCTACCTTTCAAACAAGGATTGATGATATACAGCATGTCCTAGATAGAGAAAGAGATGAACATGCAAATTTTATTTGTCGATTGATCCAACTGTTCCCACCTGTTCCATCCTTCTCTTAGATCTGCATCATTGTGCCTTATGGTTTATTCTAATCCTATTTGTTTTTGTCTGTTTCTTAAATGTTTCATTTTGGTCAGCTATAGTTGTTTCACATTGTAGAACAATCTCTGGAAAATTAATTAAATGACTATTTTTGCCTTAAGTGACTCAAGTTCTTACTTTTTCTAATTCATCTTATGTTGCTTGAAGTCTTAGTTTGATTGTCTTAGTAATGACCTAGTGACCATTAATTGTTTACCTGTTACCTTTGATGCATCTATTAAGAACTCAATATCTTTTTTATTTATCAAAAGGGGGAAGATAAGAGTTGTGTAGTGTTTATAACACATTGACTAATTTGTTTCAATCTAGTGTTTTAATGCTTCATTGTCTTCAAGTACAAATGTTTTGAAGTGGTGAATGTTTTGAATGTACAAAGACAAGGCCTTTGTCATCATCAAAAAGGGAAAATTTATTGGGTTTATGTAGTTTTGATGATTGAAAAAATAAATATGAAACATGTCTGTCAAGCTGGTCCAAAGGAACACTGCCTCAAGTAGCTGAATTTAGAGCAAATTCATAAAATGCATATAGGCAAGATTGAAGACAAGAATACATAAATTAAGGAATGGATAAAGGTTAATTTTGATACACTTAAAGGAAACAAATAGACTCTGAATTGAAGAATTGTAGTTCGACTATAACATCAATGAACTAAAAAGATTCTTTGAATAAGGAGTCTCACTTGAAGGAGAACTCTAAGTCAAGAGAGTTCGAGTTAATGAGGAGTTTCATATGAAGAACAACTCTCTGAAGAGTTGTGCTTAGATAGAAGCGAAGTCATTCAAAATATTTACGCATGCACAGAGCAAAAAGGAAATTGGCAGATTGACTTTGTAGTGCTACATGAATATTGAAGAAATCATTTTAGAACCAGGTTCTATTATAGAGTTTATGTAACACCCCAAAAATTATTGAGCTAAGACTCAAACCATCCTTCGTTGTGAGTAGGATTTTACCGAGAAATTTAAATTTTATTATGTGTCAAAGTCACTAGATGTAGCACCTCGAGTTCCAAAAAAAAGAACTAAAGAGAGATTCATTCAAGTCATCCATAAGTTCTTTTAAGTTTTTGGTCAACTTCAAATGACCATAACTTTTTGCACATAATGAGTTAGGTGGCCCATGAGGTATCAAATCGAAGATCTTTGAGTCCATTTTCCAATGCCACTGAGTTTTCTAAAATTTGTGTTCGGATGAGGGAGATATGACCGTTTTAGTGCAGCCTCTCTAGATAGGGCCTTTTCACCCGAACTAAGGAGGGGTATTTTAGTCTTTTCTTTACCCCCATTTAGTCTAAGCATGAATTACATCCAATTTAGAGTCTAAACTGATTAGAATCAGTTTCATTCATCCCCAAAATGTTTAGGGCTTTAGAGAGAATATTCAAGAGGAGAACAATTCAAGGTTTCAAGCGTTCATCCAGATTTCACCAAGAACCTAGTTCTTTGAGGTATGTAAGTTCTCATAGTGTTGGGTTCATTCACCCACACTCCAGTTATATGATTTTTATCCATAATTACATTATTGAGGTTGAATGATTTGAGTTCTTGAGGAGTTCTTGAGGTTTTAGCTTCATCTTTGTCAATGGAGTCTTATTGAGTTCTTGAGGTGAGGGTCTTGCGAATGAGTGATTGTTTTGGTAGGTTTTGGGTATGTTTTTTATCTAAGTGTGTTTAGTATATGAATCTAAGAGAATTTGGAGGAAATCGTTCGAATCTAAATTAGGTAGGGCTAGAAAATTGAGAAGAAAATTTGTTGGGTTTTCTGGGCACTGCCTAGGGCAGCGTGCCACTAACGCGCCAAGGGGGATGGCGCCCCGCGCCTGCAGTGTGCCAGAAATGGGGTGCTGTAGTTGAGGGGCTGGCGCCCTGTGCTAGGGTCGTCTGCCTCCGTCCCCCTTCCGCCGTTTGTTCCGTCTAAATTCTATTAAAACATATCTTCGCTATCTTCTTGATTTTAACCATCCAAACTACATCTAATCATCGAGAAATCATATATATCATTATCATGATCCTTGAATTCATAATTTAAATTTGAGGTAGAGTTAAGAGTAAAGTTTGAGAAGGTCCCTTTGAGACTTTTCGAGGAATCTTCCACAATTACTTATAATTTATTTCAAGACTCGAGTAAGTGAGTATGAGAATGAGAAGAGTGTATTCACGAGTCTACATTATCATTTAGATCCTTGAGTCAAGTCGTTCATGGCCATAATTCTGCATGAACTCCATAAATTGAGTATCTTTGAGAGGAGTAGTATCTTCGAGTTCTAAGTTCTGAAGTATTGAATTCCTAATCCCTTTGAGATTATATTCCTACTTATGGGACTACCATATGTTATACATGAAGGTCCTTGACTTGAGTTGTTCATGCCCATAATTCTGTATGAACCCTATGAGTCGAGCATTCTTGAGATGAGTAGTATCATTGACTCCTTGAGTTATTGAGTTCCGGGTATTGAGTTCTATATATGGTTATTGAAAACCTTGAATTGAGTCGTTCACGTCCATAGCTCAGCATGAACCCTATAATTATTTATAATTTGTTTTAAGACTTGAGTAAATAAGGATGAGGATGAGGAGAGTTGAGTTTCATATTTCGAAATGAGTATAAGAGAACTAAGTATTCCCAAGCATGTAACACTTTTACATTTAAAATGAGAAAAACACTGATTTCTACATGAGTTTAAGAAGAGCATTGAGTATCACCTCTTTTAAGAGGATATTTTGAGTAATAATCTCAAATTTTGAGGATGGAAAAATGTTTATAAACATATGAGCATGAGTTATATTATTCGGAGTAGCATTGAGCACTGATATGGGGACGAGTTCAGACAACTCAAAGTCCTCATAAACCATGTATTCCAACATGGGTAAACGGTCATACTTCTTAGATGATTCCTTATTTCTTTTAAGCATAACTTATTGGATCCACTTAGTTGAGGATGGTTTATACTCCGGCAAGGTATAGAACAATTCTGGCAGCGTGGGCGAGACGTTGTATCATCACATAGCTCATAGTGATGGTTTTCGGTTAGAGAATCTCCCAAATAAGAGTTATTATTGTATTTTTACATACAATTGAGTTATTATCTACTATTTTAAAAGCTTTCCATATATTACATCTTTTATTGTTGCATTATCCTTGAGTAAGTTGAGTTGAGTATCTTGAGTTGAGTATCTTTGAGTTGAGTATCTTAAGCTGAGTATCTTCGAATTGAGTATCTTATCCTTGAGTTGAGTTGAGTATCCTTGAGTGGAGTTTGAGTTGAGTTGAGTGACTTTGAGAAGAGTTAAGTATGTTTCTTTTCTATCAGTTCAAGCTTATGTTTATTCTTTAGGAGTCCCCTTACATGCACATACATTCCATGTACTGACGCCATTTGACCTGCATCTTTTATGATGCAGATACAGGTAATTAGGGTCATCAATAGATGCTCCGGTGATACCACTTGCAGTTCTATTTAGCTTTGGTGAGCCTCCTTACTTCCAGAAGGTTCCACTTTTATTTTCAGTTGTTAGGATGTCGAGGGTCTTGTTCCGATAATCATTCTGTAATAGTAGAGGCTTCATATATAGTTTAAAAGTCGAGGAGTCTATCATTATTCCCTTTGTTGTTGTAATGTTTTGAGATCATGAGGCATTTAACTATTACTTGTTAAATTATTTTCAGACGATTATTGGAGTTGAGTTCAAGTTAAGTTTTTAAATTTTATTTATGCATCTGGAGTTCTCATTTTGCTTGAGTAATTCTTCCGCTAAGTAATGAGTCAGGCTAAGGGTTTGAACCAACAATGGTTCTTGAGTGCCAGTTACGCCCAGGGTGTAGTCTCGGAGCGTGACAAACTTGGTATCAGAGCACAGAGCTCAAGTATCCTAGGGTATCTATGAAGCTATGTCGGTAGGATCTTGTTTATGGTTGTGAGGGACCCATTTCTATAAATGAGGGACTACAGACATTTAAGAAAAATTTCTCTTCTTTCATACTCTAAATCGTGCAGTAGAACTATGTCGTAAGAAACTTATTCAAACTCGTACGTTTCTCAAATCCATTCGACTACCCCTCGTTCTCAAGGCAGTTGAAAAGCAAAGCCCAAATCCTTATCGATGAGCTCTCAGCAAAAGTCTTCATAAATTTATGAGACTGTAGAGGGGCTTGAGAGGAGCCTATGAGTGAGTTAACTATTGAGTTCAAAAGAATGCACTCACATTCATATGAATCATGTGTTTGAGCTGAAATCGAGATGTACTCTCTTCTCTAAACCTTATTCAGGTGAGACCCTTATTAGAAAGTGTGTTTTAGAGCTTGGGTAATATTTTCACCCTAAAATATAGTATGAAATACGAGATTATGAGCAGTAGTAGTAAAGAGTGCCCTTAAGTTAAGAGAAAAGCATGCAGAAGTATAGAAATCTATGAAAGGGAGATATTTATGAGGCACATTATGTTATTGCAATCATGCACCCAGTCAGTTATAAGTGATGAGTTTCTTTATGAGTAGAATAAGGAATAATAATGTTGTAGAGAGTTCTTAATTGAAGGAAGAGGAATAGTTACTAGTCAGGATGAGATAAGGTATATTTTTAACCAGAATAGAGTTGATGTCGGTGTTTTATCGTGTTAGAGAAGACTAAATATATGTGTGGAATCAGAGAGCAGAGTATTCATGAGGTGATAGACCCAAGCTAGGCTTATGAATTTTGAAGGGGGAACTCCATGGTATTCAGAAGATGATAGAACTATTTGAGAGGTAATGCCCAGTAAGTGAGTAAATAGTACTTAAGTTGTGAAATGGAAGGTGAAGGTAATCTGTAGGTAGGTAGACGGAGAGCTAAAGATTTCCTACTTGTCATGAGATCTTAGTGGGTGAGTGTTTCATGACTTTTCTGGTAGTCGCAATTAGTATAAGGTGTGAGCAATCATATTCATATCCGTGTTTAGTACTAGACACTGAGCTTGAATTTGAAATGAGCGTCGTGATCAAAGGATGGCAACATGAGGGTGATGGTGTTAGTTTTGAGATCTGATCTAGTAGGTTTGACCTGAAATAGGTGAGGAGATCAAAGTGGTACCTTGCAATGAAACTGTGGCATTATGACCCATAGAGGAGAGAAATGAAGGTAGAGTAGTAAGAGGTACACCCGAGATGGTATGTGGCCAGACGAGGTCCCATTTGAGGTTATGATTTTTTTTATGTGTGCCTAGATTGTATAATTGAGCTGCCAATATGGGATAGGCTGGTGCAAGTTTAATTTTCCTAAAGAGTTAGATGAAGCAGCCTTAGGAGCCAATGAGAAGAGATCAAGAGAAACATCTTAGAAATTGGTCTTAGTACCTACTTATGGAGAGTTCGGTAGTCATGAGATAAACTTTCCTCGAGTGTTAGAGTAAAGGGGGATGTAGACCAGTTTAGAGATGATGGAATATGTCCATATCTTTCAAGAGTTAGCTTTAGACCTAAGGGGGAGATGATAAGATGAGAAATCAAGTCAAGTGTTGAGAATAAGATAGTAATGACTTCAAAAGAGTATGGGAGATATCTTTTCAGAGGTCCGTTTAGTAGTGGAGTGATGTTAAAAGGAGAAGGTTAATGATCTTATCGTGATAATCATGGTGTGATAATTCCATCTAAGGTTATAAATGAGGAGGAAGAGGAGGATGATGTTTTACTATGATAAATAATTAAATGAGAGCCCTTAGTTGGTTTTGAGTAGTAATGCGGGAAATTCTAGTTGGTATGGCAGAGATGATGAGAGCATGAGAACTTCTTAAGGAGCTGGTTAGTAGGAGTCCATGGAGTTGTTAGAGTACTAAGCTTGAATGTGGTGTTGTTAAACAATAGATGGTTATTGATATGAGCCCAATGTTGATTAAATGTGGTGGTAAAGAGTAATATTCTTAGGATGAGATTCCCTATATAGAGGTATAGAACCCGAACCCTAGGATTTGGTTTAAGCTTGAATATAGTAAGAGCGTGCCGTTAAACTCAGACCTGGGTAAGAGAAGTCATGTACCCTTGTGGGAGCTATGAGTTGCAGCCAATGAGGTATGGTAATAAGGAAAGAAGAGCGTAGTTGAGGAGTGTTGCTAAGCTTAACAGCTAGCAGTCACATTACCCTGGGCAAGGTATTCTTGTTCTTACTTCATGCCCAAACTTCCTTTGTTTCATCTAAGGTAACTTCAGAGAGAGCGTGACTATGTTCACAACAACATCGTTCTTGACTTAGGTGCTATAGGAAGTCCAAGCTCTTGGTATTAATTGGTTTAGCCTATGTAAGTAGGCAAGTTCATGAGTCAGAAGAGATAGTAAGAGTAACCCCGTTCCATACCCAGTCCAGCCGTCATTCGAGGACGAATGATCCTAAGGAGGAGATAATGTAACACCCCTAAAAAAATTAAGGTAAGACTTGAACCATCCTTCGTTGTGAGTAGGATTTTACCGAGAAATTTAAATTTTATTATGTGTCAAGGTCACTAGATATAGCACCTTGAGTTCCAAAAAAAAAGAACTAAAGAGAGATTCATTCAAGTCATCCGTAAGTTCTTTTAAGTTTTGGGTCAGCATCAAACAACCATAATTTTTAGCACATAATGAGTTAGGTGGCCCATGAGGTATCAAATCGAATATCTTTGAGTCCTCTTTCCAACACTGCTGAGTTTTCTAAAATCTGAGTTCGGATGAGGGAGATATGACTGTTTGAGTGCAGCCTCTCTAGATAGGCCTTTTCACCCGAACTAAGGAGGGGTATTTTAGTCTTTTCCTTACCTCCATTTAGTCTAAGCGTGAATTACACCCAATTTAGGGTCTAAACTGATTAGAATCAGTTTCATTCATCCCCAAAACGTTTAGGGCTTAAGAGAGAAGATTCAAGAGGAGAAAAGTTTAAGGTTTCAAGCGTTCATCCAAGATTTCGCCAAGAAACTAGTTCTTTGAGGTATGTAAGTTCTCATAGTGTTGGGTTCGTTCTCCCACACGCCAATCATATGATTTTTGTCAGTAGTTTCGTTCTTGAGGTTGAATAATTTGAGTTCTTGAGGAGTTCTTAAGGTTTTAGCTTCATCTTTGTCAATGGAGTCTTGTTGAGTTCTTGAGGTGGGGGTCTTGTGAATGAGTGATTATTTTGGTAGGTTTTGAGTGGTTTTTCTATCTAAGTGTGTTTAGTATATGAATCTAAGAGAATTTTGAGGAAATCATTCGAATCTAGATGAGGTAGGGCTAGAAAATTGAGAAGAAAGTTCGTTGTCGGATTTTCTGGGCAATGCTTGGGGCGGCGCGCCACTAAGGCGCCAAGGATACTGGCACCCCGCACCTGCAGTGCGCCAGAAATGGGGTGCTGTAGTTGAGGAGTTGGCGCCCTACGCCAGGAATGCGCTAGGGTCGTCTGCCTCCGTCCCCCTTCCGCCGTTTGTTCCGTCTAAGTTCTATTAAAACATATCTTCGCTATCTTCTTGATTTTAACCATCCAAACTACATCTAATCATCGAGAAATCATATATATCATTATCATGATCCTTGAATTCATAATTTAAATTTGAGGTAGAGTTAAGAGTAAAGTTTGAGAAGGTCCCTTTGAGTCTTTTCAAGGAGTCTTCTATAATTACTTATAATTTGTTTCAAGACTCGATCAAGTGAGTATGAGAATGAGAAGAGTGTATTCACGAGTCTACATTATCATTTAGATCCTTGAATCGATTCGTTCATGCTCATAATTCTGCATGAAATCCATAAATTGAGTATCTTTGAGAGGAGTAGTATCTTCGAGTTTTAAGTTCTGGAGGATTGAATTCCTAATCCTTTTGAGATTATATTCCTACTTATGGTACTACCATATGTTATACATGAAGGTCCTTGAGTTGAGTTTTCATGCCCATAATTCTGCGTGAACCCTATGAGTCAAGCATTCTTGAGATGAGTAGTATCATTGAGTTCTAAAGTTGTTGAGTTTCGAGTATTGAGTTCTATATATGGTTATTGAAAACCTTGAATTGAGTCGTTCACGTCCATAACTCGGCATGAACCCTATTTTGAGAAGTCTTTTACAATTATTTATAATTTATTTTAAGACTTGAGTAAATGAGGATGAGGATGAGGAGGGTTGAGTTTCATATTTCGAAATGAGTATAAGGGAACTAAGTATTCTCAAGCATGTAACACTTTTACATTTAAAACGAGAGAAACACTGATTTCTACGTGAGTTTATGAAGAACATTGAGTATCACCTCTTTTAATAGGATCTTTTGAGTAATAATCTCAAAGTTTGAGGATGAGGAAATGTTTTTAAACATATGAGCATGAGTTATATTATTGGGATTAGTATTGAGCACCGATATGGGGACGAGTTCAGACAACTCAAAGTCCTCATAAACCATGTATGTCAACATGGGTAAAAGGTCATACTTTTTAGATGATATCTTATTTCTTTTAAGCATAGCTTAGTGAATCCACTAAGTTGAGGATGTCTTATACTCCGACAAGGTATAGGACAGTTATGTCAGCGTGGGCGAGACGTTGTATCATCACATAGCTCATAGTGATGGTTGTCGGTTAGAGAATCTCTCAAATGAGAGTTATTATTGTATTTTTACATACAATTGAGTTATTATCTACTGTTTTAAAAGCTTTCTGTATATTGCATCTTTTATTGTTGCTTTATCCTTGAGTATCTTGAGTTGAGTATCTTGAGTTGAGTATCTTTGAGTTGAGTATCTTCGAATTGAGTATCTTATCCTTGAGTTGAGTATCTTATCCTTGAGTTGAGTATCCTATCCTTGAGTAGAGTTTGAGTTGAGTTGAGTGAGTTTGAGAAGAGGTGAGTATGTTTCTTTTCTATCCGTTCAAACTTATGTTTATGCTTTAGAATTCTCCTTACATACTCTTACATTCCATGTACTGACGTCATTTGGCCTGCATCTTTTATGATGCAGATACAGGTATTCAGGGTCATCAACAGATGCTCCGTTGATACCACTTGCAGTTAGATTTAGCTTTGGTGAGCCTCCTTGCTTCCGGAAGGTTACACTTTTATTTTCAGTTGTTAGGATGTCGAGGGTCTTGTCCCGATAATCCTTCTGTAATAGTAGAGGCTTCATAGATAGTTTAAAAGTCGAGGAGTCTATCATTATTCCCTTTGTTGTTGTAATGTTTTGAGATCATGAGGCCTTTAACTAATACTTGTTAAATTATTTTCAGACGATTATTGGAGTTGAGTTCAAGTTAAGTTTTTAAAGTTTATTTATGCATCTGGAGTTTCCATTTTACTTGAGTAAGTCTTCCGCTGAGTAATGAGCTAGGCCAAGGGTTCACTTGGGAACCAGCAATGGTTCTCTAGTGCCAGTTACGCCCAGGGCGTAGGCTCGGACCGTGACAGTTTATGTATTGAGATTTTTTCTTTAAATTGTAGCTTTGATGTATCCTTAGTTTCAGTGAGGTATAAACTGAATTAGGATTATAGTCTTTAAGTTGGGCAACTCGAAGACTTGGGAACACATACCTTGGGTTTGTACTAATCTTTTGTTGAAAGACTCATTGATTTAGTGAAATTTGTGCGCAAATCCTTTAGAGGTATACGTCATAATTTTTACACCTTTTATGATTCAGGTGTTTCCACGTAAAAATAGTGTGTGTTTTTTTTTTTTACTTCTCTAATTGTTTTGTTGAAACACGTTAGACAACCTGTTCGCGTAAGGTATATATATATATATGTGTGTTGTCTTTCCTTTCTCTGGCTTCATTCCATGTTTGGTTGAGTAAGAATCTTCCTTAAATTTGGAGGAGTTGTAACTATTCTCTTCTTTGGCGTCTTTCCATGTCTGGCTATGTAAGAATCTTCCTTGAACCTGGACAACCTTCCTTGTGTGATTGTTTCCATCCTTAACTCGTTGCTGTCTTTAGTAACTGCCATCATTAAAACCAGGTGCAATAATTAAAGGATTACAACATTAATTAATTAAACATTTTAATAAACGAGGTTTCGTGTTCAAATAGGATTTTAATAAACATTTATCCGTGTAATTGTAACGTGTAAACTTCATAAAAAAAAGTAACGGACGCGTGACAAGATTATCTAACAACCCTCTATTGACTCATGAGTGCAATGAAATGAAAGGTAAAAATTGAAAGCACTAAAATACCAGAATCCATAAAGAAAAAGTCTTAAAGAGGAATAGCAATAACAGCATAAAGGTGGAGAATGATGAAAAGATGAAAGCATTAGGAGACAATTCAAAAGCTATGGGACCACCATTATTCCATTTGT
Organism: Solanum etuberosum; assembly: GCA_029582245.1. Classification (NCBI taxonomy): domain Eukaryota; kingdom Viridiplantae; phylum Streptophyta; class Magnoliopsida; order Solanales; family Solanaceae; genus Solanum; species Solanum etuberosum. Next base: position 9,651 of record JAJONR010003385.1, on the reverse strand, counting down.
TAACTTTAAAATGATAAGAGATAAACAACTCTGAATTTCACGCAAATCATTAGTTTTGTTTCTGAATTGTTAATCATTTTAAATATACCTCTTTACTTTTGATTATCTAAACTTAAATATACTCTGATTTGTCACGCGACATAACAAGTAGTCTCAAACTCTTGTAGGAGCTTGAGACTCTTAATAAAAAGTTGAGAAATGATAAAAACACCCTCAAACTTGGCAAGATTTAGGAATGTATTTTTCACTCATGTTAAAAATTGGAGGTGTATTTTAATTTAGTTAGTCAAGTTAAGCGGTATTTTTTAGACTGTCAATAATTCGAAAACTAATAATTCACTTTAAATTTACAGGTGTTTTTAACAGATCTCTCTAATAAAAAATGGCCTTCATTTAAAATGAAAAATGCCCTTCAAGCTTTAGTCGCAATAACTCTTTTAACATAGCCGACGAATAAGTGAAGGATTCTCTCGAGCTTAGTCTAAGCCAATATAAAGAGAAAATTCGATATTTTTTATTCGTTTTCAAAATCAGTATTAACTTTCTAAGTCGCAATAACTCTTGTCATCAAATATTAATCGTGTTGTCATTGTTTTAAAATACTATTTGATATTTACAAAATACGGTATGTTATTTATCTTTTTTTTTTTGTCAAGTCGTCCTTTACTTTTGGGATAGGTAGAAGGAAAAAGGATCAAATATATAGTGGACAAGGTTATTCAAAATGAATCAATTTTATTTCACGTGCAAAAAAACGCCTTTAATGTCACATATTTTGAAAAAAATATTCTTCAATTAACAAAATGGCTCAAACATACCCTTCTTTCTAATTATGGCTCCAAATTAAAAATAAAAATTGGATCAATGTCCTTTTAATTTTGGGGGATGGGTTTTGGGGTTGAATGTCTGGTACATATATTAACAATATTTAACATATAGAAAAATAAGTAGTTTAAACACATCCCATTTTTTATAAATAAAAATGTTGACATGTAACATTTTTTCTTTTGGTTCTTTATACATTAAGTATGAGTTTTTATTTCTAAATATTATATCACATATTTTTTCTTACATAATTATTTAAATATTATTTTTCTATATTAATGATAATAAATTATTTTACTAACTCTGAGAATGACATGATAAAATAAATCAAATTCAATAATACCTTGTTTATTATTTACTTATCGTAAGTTTAAGGCATTCCATTTATATGTGGAGACCATAATAATTTAGAAAGGAAACATAAATATTATAGAAAAGTTGTTATTTGAAATTGTCAAATGAATTTCATATCTCCTATATAAGTTTTTGTTTAAGTCTGCATAAAATAAAGAGTACTTGTTCTGAACTTTAGATGGAGGACAAAACTATCTTATTTTGCATAGGTCGTCCATTTTTTCTTGTTTTGGAGCAACCATCAGCAAATAAGGATATTTTTTTATATCTATTTTGCTAGTTTAAGGACATTTATTTAGTCAAAAACATAACAAAGGTAAAATTGACCTATTTTTGAATATTTTTAAAATATATTTGACCCTTTTTTCCTTGGATAGAACGTTTTCAAGTAAAACAGAAGTTATAAGTTAACGACAAGGACAAGGAATGAGTTTATGATTAAGATTATAAAACATACTTTTAAAGAATACGAAAAACTTTAAAAAAACAGATATTATGGTTTCTTATTAGGATTTCCTCTTCCATGTTCACTGATCCACTCACCTTAATAATTCAAAAAATATTTAGTAGCAATTAAGTCACTTGGGTTGTGCTTTGTAGAGAAGATTAAAATATTTTGTAAAATGAGAAAGAATGGAAGTTTCTCACATGGCAGGTTAGTGCTTGCTTAGTCAACTATGTTGGCACCAAATGTGATTGATAATTTTATAGCACATTCATTCACGTGCAGAAGTGGATGTTATAATGTCAACTCTGCCTTTATGTTGCTCCGACTCTCCAATTATACTTCCACATCTCGTGTTAGATCCTCCAAAAATACACAGTTCTAGGAGAACCCCACGTACATTCATCAGCATTTTTGAAGAGTCCAAGCAACATAGCTTAAAACAGAGAACAAGTTGAAGGAAAGAGAAAGGAAGGCAGCTTTAGCATATGTTTCAAGCAATCCCCATCAAACACACAACTATCATTTTCTAGGGCCAATAATAGTTCACGCATGAAAAACAAGAGCATATAAGAAAGGCTCCAAAATGACCTGAAAACATAGACAAAGTGTGTTCTGTAACTGAAGTGATCAAGTAAAGTATTTATACACAACATGTTATCTTTCGAAGCCATGGTACATGAGGAAATCAGAAGAGCTAGGGGATAATAACAAAAGAATCGCTTCGAGCAAATTCTAGTATATATATAGAGAGAGAGACTGATTTAGACAGTGATAACAATAGCAACTGATCATGAAAATCAAAGTTTGTAGCTTCCCCTGTCCCCATCGAGAAAATCAACCATCATATGGTTTGGTTGCTTTGTTAGATTTCCTCTTTAACACAACAATCCAGGTAACCACTTCCAATAATAGGGCGATTGCTCCTAACACAACTAGTATGCCAATATATGCAGACCTCCACTTACTCGCTGGATCTAATATGTCGAGACCTTTGAATACATTAACCAAGCTGAGGATAAGCATTGTATAGCCAACTCCGTGATGGTAGATATTCCAGTAAATTCTGTACTTATGGTCCTTCTTTGGCCTCAACAACAAGGCAAAAACCTACAGACAAACGAAAGATCAGGCATATCCACAGAGAAACAAACTAAACGTACAGTAATCATCCCAAGTAGTATTTATCTGTTCAAAGAATTTACCTATCTAAGGCGCATATAACAAGATTCTTGTAGCATAAATGATATAATGAATAGCTAAACGTAATAATGATTCGGGTCTCAGGAACACAGAAGTATTACCTGCAATGTTGCAAGACAGAAAAGTGCAATCCCAATATTACGATGGACATCATAGGTGATACCCTTTGATTCACTTCCAAGCTTAAGACCAGTTGCCCAGCCAGCAACTCCAATAACATAAGCAGAACATTGGCAGGAAATATGAAGATAAAACCATGCTGGATCAGCAGACTCGAATGTTCTCATGTACCTCGCAATGATGATCCCGACTGGAAACAGAAATCCCCAACTAATAGCATTAAGGATTCCATGGATCTGCAGTAAAAGTTACACAACTTTTTAAACACTTCAAGGTAATGGATCCCAAAAGAATCACATAATGTATTTTCAATACTTCCTACAAAGCAATCTGCTATCCCTAAATTTTTGGCCTGTAATATATACTACCAATTCGATCAAAAAACTTTTTTCTTTTAACAATTCAAGAAACATCAATTGAATATCCATAAAAGCGACTAGTATTGATTCAAGATTCCTAGAAATTATATATTATTTCTGAGCCTAAATTCTTTGTTGAACCCTTAAATCTTATTCTACTTCTTGAACATAATATAAACAAAAGCTAGCGACAAAAGGGAAAAAATTCAACAGATGCTATATGAAATAAAGCCCAACATAAACTAAACTAATTCACATAAAAATAATCTGCGTTTGCTCAAAAATTCAAAAAAAAATTGACCATCTTAGGTCCATCCTTAAACCATATTTGACGGTCAGATTAACTAATTTGAGAGTCAAGGCAGGATCTGAAAAACTCACATTTTTTCTATTGACCCTAGAATCGCCAGAAGCGCTGGTTTTGCTTTCTCCACTCAACAAATCAAACGTTCCTTTCGAGTTCAGATTAGCTGGTTGAAAACCATGTTTTGCGGGAAGACCATCGGAAACAGAGGGTCCCACCTGCCATACATGATTCAACGTCGTTTTCCCCTTTTCCGGTAGCACAAGCGTCGCAAACAACCCCATCAATCCGCCGGAGAACTCCGCCGCAGTCTCCTTAACATCGAACCACAATTTAGACGACTCCTTAATTGAAGAATAACTCGAAATATCATACGTCTTAACCACCATTTCGCCTTTGGAATTTTTGAACGCAAACAATGTTTGCGCCCCAACCATACCGGGAGCGTTGGGATTAATAGCCCATGCAATCCATCCGTCAGGTTTGTCCGGAGGTGCAACGAATGCGACAGAAAGAGTGGAATTATCAGCATTGTATGTCCAATGAAGGAATGATTTGAGTACCGGAAGATCGCTACAACGAACATAAACCTTGTTGTTGGTGAATTTCTGTGATGAACATATTTCGGATAGTGACGGGGAGATTAAAGAAGCAATGACAAGAATAACGGCAACGAAAACGGCCGGCGAAGACATCGTTGCCGGAGATTAAGATTTGTCCGTCAGACTTTTGTAACGACAAGATTCCGGCGACTATGAAAAATATATATATTCACAGGAAGGCGTGTATGAGAACCTCCAAATTTGGAAGGTTATAAATATTTTTCCAATAAAATGGTTTTTTAACCCTACAAATGTACTGAAATGCTTTTAATTTCTTTTTTACAAATTCAATTAACTCATGTTGATATACATACATCCGTAGGCGTGTGATCATCAAATTAATTATTATTATTATTTTGGTTATTATATTTGAAAACTTTTGAAGCTGGAGTTTTATATATTTCGTTATATTTTTTTCTAATAAATATTTAGGATTGAATGCATTTTTCAAAATAATATGAAATGTAATTTAAATGAGTTTATTTTATAAAAACAAAAAAATTACAACAAATTTTGAAAAAGAAAATTTTATAAATGTGAAAACAGGGTTTTGATTGATTTTCAAATTTTAAGTTGGAATTTGAAATTTTTATAATTGTACACTTATTTTCAAATAAAGTAAAAAAATCTGGAAAAAAAATATTCTCATGGTCAAAGGGGTCCTAAATTTGTTATTTAATTCTCAATTTTAGCATAGAATTATATATAAATTGTTTATTTTATTTCCAATTTTGGCGTTGAATTACATATAAATCTGTCTAATTATTTGATTTCCAATTTTGGCATAGAATTACTTATTAATCCGTGTGATTATTTGATTTCTAATTTTGGCATATAATATATATAAGAGTCTGTTTGGCATTGTTGTTGAGAGGCCAAAAATAATTTTTTTTCGATAAAAGCACTTTTTTGAAAAAAAAATAGTGTTTGACAAATTCTCAAAATTGTTTTTAAATGGAAGCAGAAACAGTTTTTCTGCGGTTGGGAATAAGCTAAAAATTTCTACTTCTTGAATAAAGTAGAAGCAGAAACAAAAAAATTATTTTCTTGAAGACTAAAATATTCCTCTCATATATACATATTTACCAATATATCTCTAATTAATTAATTAATTAACATATATCATAAATTTGGTTAAGTTTCATACAAGAATTTTATTTTTATTTTTTTATTTTTTATTTTTATATAATAATTTTATTTTATGTTTATATACTATTATTATTTTATATTTTATATATTATTTTACGTCTTATTTTACATAATCAGAAATAAATGTAACAACAACATTTTTGTAGGATTAAAAATATGCTGGATTTTATTTATTTTAGTGGTGAATTTTTTGTATATAGTGGTTTAATTTGTGGAATAGTTTTTAAATTTATTTTTCTTGATATTTTGAATTATATTTAAATCATCATGTTAATATTATATTAATATTTAGTTTATTTATTTATTTATGTATAATATTGATTGAAAATTTGAATACGCATATTTTCATTAAAAAATTTCTAATAGATATTTAAAATAGTTTCTCTCTATAAAATAATCTTAGTATTAAAAGTACATTGATACTTACCATTTTTCGTAATTTGGCTCTCAAAAGCACTTTTAAAAAAAGATTAGTCAAACACGATTTGCTTATCAAAAACACTTTTCAAATGAATTAGCCAAACACAAATTACTTTTTTTCAAAAGCACTTTTTTAAAAAGCCATTTAAAAAAGTGCTTCTAAAAATAAGCAATTTTTAGCAGCAATGTCAAAATATTCTAAATCTGTATGATTATTTGATTTTCAATTTTAGCATAGAAATTACCAACAACAGCAACAACAAAAAGGGATAGTGTTTGTACCATCCAAAAGCTCGGGTTGAATCAAGAAAAATAATTAGTACCTTAGTCAAGATACAATACTTGAAACTACAAGTGATTTCAAGCTAATTCTTAGCGTAGCATATTAATGCATATCAGATGAAAATTGAAGCAGAAGTTGTAGACTAAATCATTATGGAAATAGATTTCAAGAATAAGTCTACTACAATTGAATACAAATATCTGAAAGCCTCTAAACTGAATAGAACAATTTATCGGGACAAGCCCCCAGCTAGTCATAAAACAAGTTTGAAATAGGAATAGAAACAACTAAAGTGTATCCACAAATGAGGAGGAATCACCAATTATTGTATTATGAATGGCCACTCTCAATCTACGAGCCTGGGAATGATCACTCATATCCACATCACATGAAAAATGTAGCGCAAAAGAGGTATGTGATCAGTACGAGAAAGGTACTGAGTATGTAGGAGTGAAATTAAATAGTTAAATTTATATCTATATCATAAGTTGTGAGAAGGACTATAATGAATCCTTCAATTGTTCATAAATATCAACTGAGGAAGAATGCAGCGAAAGATATAAATAGATATTTCTGAAAGAAAATGTATATCTGAGACTGTACTTTCGAAATCATATCTGAAAAAATGCATATGTGAAAATCATGCTATCTTTCATCATATCTATGACTATATACGTGACCATATCGGTTCAAACTATAAAAATATAATGTCTAAGTGGGAAGTTTCTTAAAATCGACATACTCCATGTGAGCTCACGATGTACCAACTTACAATCTCAGTCGGAGAGGATTTCCCTATACCTTGCCAGGATATAGAACCTATCTATCTAATGTGGATTCACTAATCTGAGTCTCTCAGGGTTAAATGTTCAACCGACAAAGTGGTGAACCATAATCTTATAGTGGCACATAATTTTAGAACTTGGGCTATCAAGAACCCTCATTCGCTCGATATTAAGTATTACTCTCAAAATATATTATGTATATAGCTCATAGCATATCTAGAAGCTTATAATGAGTCTTACTCAAAAAAAAAATCAAAAAGTAGTGAGACTATGTTTAAATTTATGAGATGAAGCTCAAATCTTTCTTTCATCGATCAATCCTCACCCTCTTTCAACAAAAAACTCTCAACTAAAACTATCAATCTATATGGAAAATTCAAACGAAGCTAAGGATCAAGTATCCGACAACCTACAAAATAAGGTATATCAATTCATAAATATGTGTAGCTAAATTTATATATTCCTGAAGATATCCATATTATTATAAATTTTATTATGTTATAAACTGTTATAATAATCTGTTTAAGTAGGTTTGCCATAAAATAGTATGCCAAGAGTAGTTTAACCCAAACTATGCCATCCTAAAGTCGAAACCAGTAGGCAAGAAGGCCGTTCAGGGGAGTAGACAGAGTAGAGGCGCTGTAGGGTAAAATGATCATGGCAACGAAATTATGGTAGTGGCCAAAATAATAGATAGTTATGCCAGGTTATGCACATAATAGGATAATAATAAATTGGATATTGGAAGGAATATGATTAAGCACACAAAAATGAAAAAATGAATACAACATACAGAGATCCTATAATAGATATAATAACTAATGAAGAAAAGATAATTATATTATATGCACTAAAAGGATTAATACCGGAACTAAGAGAAAAGATATATAATATAATTATGCAACTAGAAATAATGGAATTAAGAAACCAACAATGGTACAACTTTGATCTAATAACCTTACATGATCTATTAGAAATAGATGCTCACTCAGATATATTTTCCGACATAGACTTAAATGATTAACTACGAACATCTAAAATATTGGCTAAAAACAATGAAAGATATAAAATTATTACAAAAACTCATATGTGAAAACATAAATAAATACACCAAAACCAAAGAAATAGAATATCTGGAATATATCACAAATAATATTAAAGAAATAAAGTGACTTAAAATATCAGAGAAAAAACACTACGTAAAAGCATTCCGAAATATAAAATGATAGACCAAGGGTATTTACAACAATGGATTGAAATAAAAAAAGAAATAGATACACTACAAAGTCTAATAAAACTACACCTAGAATTATACTTGAGAACCCAAGATATAAAACATTTAAGAAATATAAAGAATGACATAAATGAAATAATCAATAAAACCCCTACAGAACAAGAACTATATCATAAGATATTTAGTCAAATATGACTATCAACAAAAATAAAGCTAATCGAAATATGACTATCAACAAAAATAAAGCTAATTGAAGCTATAATTCGACCTACCCCCCTCCAACTGGTATCAGAGCCTATGAAAAGAAATATATGTGTAAAGTTAGATATGTGTAAAGTTAGATTAATAATATAAAAACAAGCTTATACGCCAAACAAGTTAGTATTACTTATAAAACTATTAATAACGAACAAATAAAACGAATAGATTATGAAAAGAAATATAAAAGACTTAAAAAACTTAAAACATTTTTAGAACAAGTTAACAAGTACCAACAAATAAACCACCTATTAAATAGAATATATTGGAAAACTTCTGCAGTAATTAGTGATATATATAATATGGAAAACAAGAATAGAGTATTATAAGAATACATATCCATATAAAATACCCTTAGGATAAAATAACTTTATGACAAAACATCCATACGATAATAAGAAAGAAATTAACATAGTTAAAAAATTACACAAACTTTATAAAAAATATGAAAAAACCAGAAAAGACAAAATAATAGATAGAATATCAAAACTAGAATATAAATATATAATCCAATTAAAAATAAAAAATAAAATATGAATAAAGAAGAATTTGCTATAGACGAAAAAACATATGAAAATTCAGACGGATTACAAATAAAAATAGTACTTACCAACTTAGGAAGAAAATATAAAAAAATGGGAAATACCTTGAGTCTAATGCTAGAAAAAAAAAGCGTAAAATTAGAAGACGGATTAACATCTATGGTAAGAATAACAAAAGAAAATGAAGAAATAGATAGGAAATTAGAAATTGAAAAAATAAAAACACAAATTAAAAAAGATGTAGAACAAATAAAGGAAACTAAGAATACGAAAATACAAGAATTAGAAAAAGAACTAGAAAAACTAAAAGAACTATATGTTATAAATCAAGCAAAAGAACAAAAAGAATTAGAAACAGAACGAGAAATAAGACTAACGGCAGAAATAGAAAAATTTAAAGAAAAATTACAAACTAAAGAATTAATCATTGATGAAATAAATGATGAAAATACAGATACTGACATAGAGGAAATATACTCAGAAAACAGCGAAACTTATACAGAAATGTTAGAAGAAGGAAATAACAACCCGGAAATCAATACAGGAAGTATAAACGAAGATAAACCAAGTACATCACAATCTACAAGGCCTAGGAGCCCAAAACCAAGAACAAAATACAAAACATATAATTACGAATCATATGATAGAAGTAAAACATTATGGGATAAACGATTAAATACCAAATGGACACCAAAACCAATAAGTGAACAACATAATTTCTTAGATCTAGACTGTGTAGAAGATGTAAACAAAACAATACAATTATGG